>PVJA010030114.1:0-26057 GCA_004027025.1 Myocastor coypus
TACGAGTGTGATCTAGTAGCGAGACCCTGAACATCCTGTAGATCCTTCCCTAAAATGCAAAAGAAAAAAAAAAAAAGCCACAAATAAAATAAGAGAAAATACAAATGTGTTCTATGAAAATAATTAGCAAAATGATCATCATTTTATTTCATGTCTTAAAAAGGGAAACACAAAAGTAAACTATTTAGCCGGGCGTGGTGGCACACGTCTGTAATCCCAGCACTCGGGAGGCTGAGGCAGGAGGATCAGTGCGAGTTCGAGACTAGCCTGGGCTACAAAAGTGAGCTCAAGGCCAGCCTGAACTGCACAGTGAGACCCTGTCTCAAAAAGACAAAAAAAAAAAAAAGTAAACTATTTGTAAATTTTATTTAGTTAGATTTTTCCTTTTGGTAAATATTAAGTCAGAAGTTCAAATGTTTTTGAAGTCAATCAATTGTTTATCTTGTTTTTGACAATTTCAGGAGTCTGTATAAATTAAAATGAAAATGAGTTAAACTACTCTATGGAATAGCATGTTTAAGCTGTTGGTACTACTCAGCACACCTGCTTCAGTAGCTGGAAAAAAGAAGTGTTGGAAGCTTACCAAAGCATTTACTAAAGCAATACATCTGTATTGCTTTTTTTTTTTTATGGTTCCCATAAAGAAATACCACAGACTAGGCATTTTACTTCATTTTATTTATGTATTTAGTACAGGACCTAGAGGGTCTCATTACATAGATTTGAGTACTTGTGTTTCAGCTTCCCAAGCTCTGGAATTACAGGCATGCACCACCAGACCCAGTCTCAATCGGGTGGGGTTGGCACACGGCAGGACAGGGGATCAAATCCCCCAACCCTGTCTAAGCAGGTGTTCTAATCTGCTGTGGTATCTGGCTGGCCCCAGACTAGGTATTTTTAAAGAACTGGAATTTCTTTTCACACAATTCTACAAGGTAGAAGCCTGAGATCAAGGGGCCAATGGATGCATAGTTGATATCTAGTGGTATCTCAAAGCTTCAGAGGGTGGAGCTTTTCAGAGGTGATGCTGTAATGCAATATAGCTGCCCTGCTGGTAGGAGGGAGGTCGGATCGGAAGACACAGGTCAATGGGCCTGTGGTCTGGAAAGCTTATCTCTCTTTCTGGTTCCTCCCTTTGCTTCTGGCTTCCTTTCTGCCCTCTAGCAAGCGGCGCTTCTCTGACTTGTCCCTCTGTCAGACCTTGTGCCTTGGAGCCGGTGGACCTTGGAAATACTGAAACTTCCAAAAATAAACCTCCCCTCCTTTAAATTATGGGTGTGCTCTTTTGTTTCCCAGAGACAAAGGAAGTAACTAACATAGCAGATTTAGTTTTTCTTTTTTTTTCCTGTGTCTTCTCATCATTTTAGATGACCTTCTTTATCTAGTGTCTTCAGGTGGCCTTTTCACTATGTGTGTCCATACCATAGTTTTCTTTCAGTACGACACAGGCCATAACTGGATTACTGCCAACTCTAATACCGTTTTTCTCATTTATGTATGGTACAGGGTCTCACTATGCAGCTTGGACTCATAGTGATCCTTCTGTTTTCAGACTCCCCAGCACTGGGATTACAGGTATGCACCACCACACCTGCACTTGTTCACTGGCTCAGGGGATCTGAGGTGAAGCCGGCACAGCATGTGGCTGGTCTTTGCTCCAATAAGATGTTTAAGTCACTTGCTGTGGTGCTGTGGAGGAGGACATAAGCACTTGAATTTTGAAGGAACCTAACTCAGTCCATTGAAATCACAAGACTCAGTCTTCCTAAAAATTGTACACTTTATTTATTGACATTGTATTATTGTGGATGACTAAAGACAGTCTCAGTTCTTAGACATTCTTTTTATTGAGCGATGGAAGTCTAATATCAATGCCGTCCTTTGAGTCTGGGAGGACTCTCTCCAATGCGATGCTGCCCTGACTCCCAGCCTTGAAGGAGTGACAACTTCCATTTCATGCCTCTTAGAACAGTCCCTCCCTCTAGAGTCCCTGAACTGTTTTGTCAGAAGTCATTATTCTGAGACTGCCATGCTGAAGAGGACATGCATGGGTGACCTCATCAACTAATCACTTTCAGTTGTCCTCATCAAGGCACTGGACACATGAGCGAATCCATTGGGTATCTTTCATCTACCAACTGAGCACCACTGAGGGCTTCTGATTGACCCTACACAGAAAGCAGTGCTGTAGTCCTATTTTCCAGATCTTTTTTGCTTTTGCAAGTGAAAGTGATTGATGCATTCATAATTTCAATGCACAAAACTACTGGCTAATACATCTACACTTAACATGAAAATACTCTGTTCATACTGACACACTAGATCTCATTTTAGCTGTTGTTGTCATGGAATATTCAAGGCCAAAGATGATCTTCTATTTTTGCTGTCATTCTCTCCTTTAATATCAGAGAAAGGAAACAGCCTGTAGCAGACATAAAATGTCAGCTACCCAAGTTGTTACCAAATACCTAGAACTGAGACCAGTAGCTTTGGGCATTCTCAAATTTAGCAGGTAGCTGTTTACTCTTTTACCTACCTTGAATTAACTAATTAAAGATAAAACATCCCAAATTGATATCAGGGTAATATAAGTATACATTTTTATTCCTATACTAATACTCTGAGAATAAATGACAAGAGCTAAAATTACTTTTATTTTGTACTTTTTAGGGAAGGGTCAACAGGGTGTTCAGAGTCTCACTGCTGGATCTGACTTGTAGTGATCCCCCTGATTACGGCCTTTTGAGAGCTGGGATTACAGGTGCACACCACCACACCCAGTCTCAATTGACATCTCAGCACACCCTGGGGACAGGGCCAGCATGGCAGGCCAGGGGAATTGAATTCCTGGCCCCTATCCCTGCTTCAGGGTGCTTTAACCTGCTAAACTATTTGCTCATCCCTAACATTACTATTTCTACAATTATCTTTCTTTCTTTTTCTTTCATAAACGTAGAGCTTGATATGAATATGTTGATGATATCTGGCAACTTTCACCATTCTGGTTCCCATGATTAGAGCTGATGACACACATGCACGTGCACACATGCACACATGTGTAATGTGCACACACGCGTGCATGCA
The DNA here is from genome assembly GCA_004027025.1 of Myocastor coypus. Lineage (NCBI taxonomy): Eukaryota > Metazoa > Chordata > Mammalia > Rodentia > Myocastoridae > Myocastor > Myocastor coypus. Next base: position 3,085 of record PVJA010030114.1, read on the forward strand.
CGCACATACACACACACTGGTAACAAAAGATTGGGAATGAGTGCTGTGTATTTTGCTTCTTTTGTGCAATGTACTGGAAAAGAATTGGCATGAGATTTGTGAGTGGGAAAGAGAAAGAGAAAGAGATAAAGAAGTATGTGAAAAACATGTTGGGGAGGCAGAAAGCAAAGTTTACAAGGTGCATGAAAAATTTGGAATAGTTAGGCATGCTATTAAAACAGACAAGGAGGAACTGCAGGGGTAGCTTGGCCAGCAGTCTAAGTGCCCGAGTAGGACCAGGGTTCAATCTACAGTACCACATGCCATGCCAGCCCCTCCCACCAACACCAGGCATAGTGTTACACATCTATAATGCCTGCGCTGGGGAGTGTGAGACAGGAGGATCACTATGAGTCTGAGCAGCCTAGTGAGATCCTGTACAAAAAAAAAAAAAAAAAAAAAAAAAAAAAAAAAAAAAAAAGAAAAAAAGACAAGAAGGTAAAATAAAATGATGGGAGATTCCTGGGACAGGCAAATGATGGGAGATTCCTGGGACAGGAGGTTGGGAAGGCCCTCAGTGACTATGCCCCTGGATAGGTAAGAGCTGTAGCTCAACATTTAATTTAGAGATTCTTTTGAAACATTATTCTTCCTGTAGTATATTAGTCAGAGTTCTTGTCTTTGAAACCATAGATATGGGACATCACAATTTAATTTGTCTACAGATTAGCCCAAGGCAAAGATGTCATGGCTGAAGGCATTGCTTAGCAAAGAGGTCTAGTTCAAGGTAGTTGTAAGGCAGAGTTGGGGAAAGGAGCCGTAGTAGTAAGTCAGGCCCCTTGGGCTCGGACCCTACAGCCAGCCTCCGAAACCCACGCGGACACACCAAACAGTGGCTCCTCCACTGGTGGGGGCGAAGCATAAAGCCAATCAAGTTGACACCTGACCCCTACGGCCACTCCTCCAAAATTCCTGCTAAGCAACAATTTTGCCTTTTCGTGGGTACATGTTTGGGTGTGACCGCCTGCATTCCAAAGGTTAGCGATGCTTATTCCAGAAGCAGCATAAGTAGTAGCACTTTTCATCACCCATTTTCTTTATTAATTTATTTTATTAAAAAAATACTTCCTAAAAGGTGAAATGAAGACAATGCAATCATTATTTCAATATATAGAAACATAATGGGAAATATTTAACACGCATTTAATGAGTGTCTAGCACTGGTCTAAACATCCTCTCTTCATTTGGTCATTTAATTTTATACTAGTCTATAAAATTGTACTAGTAATACATTCAGGTTAGAGAAACCAGGTAGCCCGAAGGGAAGAAAGAGCTGGCCTCGTGCCACAGAGGTCTGGGCACTGGAGCTGGGATCCGGGTCTCGCGCCCCTTTTCCTCGCACTCCATCGCTGTCTTTATTGAATAGCCTTTCCATGAACACTGTATTCAGGACTTCGGTGGAACCGTGTACGTTCAGATTTTTTTTTTAATATGCAATTTTGGAGGGAACAGTACCTTCCAGGGCCAAGGATAATGCTTATCTTGATCTTGGGGATTCAAAAAAATGTGCTTTTCACCGAAAAATTTCACTGAGGAAAAGGTGCTACAGCCTACCCATATTATGTGTGAACAGTTACGAAATTTAAAAAAAATAAAAAAAGTTAATAGCAGTTTAGCAGCAGTATATGTTTGACCGGCAGCTCCCAGACAATTCCCAAGGGACGTGAATAATTTATTCTGGGACGATGAGATGATATAGGTTATGTAACGCAGAATGAGAATTTGCAGTCATAGTTGGGGCGCTTCTGGAAGGGTCACCAGTGGAGGAAGGGGCTACTTCCTAGCGAGCACTTCGCACCTTGAGTATCTCGGCTGCCGCACGGCAGACTTGTACCAAATATATAAAAAGTTAAAAAGAAGGAAAGGGAAGAAAGAAAGAAAGAAAGAAAGAAAGAAAGAAAGAAAGAAAGAGAGAAAGAGAGAAAGCAAGCAAGCAAAGGAGAAAGCACTTTGAGTATCTGTCTCTCCAGTGGCCTCTGTGCTATTTTCTGAGAGGCTGTACGCCAGTCACGTCTCCACATCTTTGAGCTGCAGTCACATTTCCTAGATTTGCACAGATGTAAGGTGCTCCTACAATTAGGAAGAGCTGTCAAGTTGAGGGGCAGCTCAGTTGCTCCTTGGAATTTATGCCCTGAGGGACCCACACTCTGCAGAGCATTTTGAAAGCTGACAGCGTAGCAGCAGCATTGGCAGCTGAATTTTGCCATTCGCGCTGTTAGCCACTCTCCTAAGCAGCTGAACCTGCAGGCCTGCGACAGCGGAGCCTCTGGGAAGCATGTTTATCCGGCAGGAAAAATGCCGCCATCGGTTCCCTTAGTCTTCTGTTCCCGTGCATTTCGGCTGCTTTATTTTGTTAATCGATGAAAACTACCACATTTCCGACATACCCCAAATGACAAGGCAAATAAAGAACCATTATTAGGGTTGTAGTAGCAACACCATGCTCAACATAAAAGCATCTCCTTTTCGCTTCAAAATATTTCGCTGGAAATTTTACCGCTGAGTTTCTGAGAAATGTAAAAAAATAATCTGAGAATTTTAACATTTGATAATCTCTATAAGACTCATGGTTTGTCCCTTAAGGTCTTGGAATTAAAAACAAAAACAAAAAACAAGCAAAGAAACACTCTCTACCCAGGCCAAAACTGGCATTGTTGAGAATATTGGTGACTAAAATTACAAGTTATCAAAATAGGGACCTGAAAGTGGAGATATTTTTAAAAATGTAATAGAATCTTCTCAATATTTATTCCATTAAATTTTGAAGGAAAAAAATCAGGGTTTGACAAGTGAAAAAGGGATATTTAGAACTATTTTGAGGAGGGTATATCAAAAAGAGGGGGTTTTTAAAATGCTCCTGTAGTCATTTTTACTTTCTATGCAAATTAACTTTTTTAGTGAAAAAAAAAAAAATGAAATCACACTACCAGTATATTTTGAATTTTACAGAAATGATAAAAATGGTTAAAATGCAATCTTTTTCTTTATCTCTGAAAAAAAGAAAAGCATACCTCATTCTTTCATTGTAACTGCCCAGTTAGTTCTGAGACAGGGAAACCTGGCCTCACCAAAGAAAGCAACAGAAAATCCTCTAATTTATTATTATATATTGGGTAAGCATTAATTAATTAGCCTGTGTCCTTCTGCCTCAGACTGAGTAGGAAATGGTGGAAATCTTTAATGTTCTCTAATTTGTGACTCTGTCTGAGACCTCCTCCAGCCCGCCTGAGACCTCCAGCCCACCTGAGATCTCCTCTGTCCCTCCTGAGACCTCTGGTCCACCTAAGACCTCCTCTGGCCCACCTGAGACCTCCCCCTGTCCACCTGAGATTTCCTTCTGCCTGCCTGAGACCTCTGGCCTGCCTGAGACCTCCGGCCACCTGAGACCTCCTCAGGCCCACCTGAGACCTCCTCTGGCCCACTGCAAGCACAACCTATCCAGAAGCTAGGCTAGACATGTGAGTCAGACCTTCAGCCAGACACAAGAGTAGCCCATCCAGTACTAGGTCCACCATGTGAATCAGACCTCTGGCCTGATGCAAGCTTAGCCTATCTAGCAGTGAGACCTGCCAGGTGAGTGAGACCTCCCTTCCCAGGGCTAAAAGTTGCTCAGCTGATTCAGCAGTCCAGACCCGTGGGCATGCAGTCCTGCACCAAAGGTCACTGCTATACATAATGATACACACAAGGAGCAAAATGCAATTTCAGGTCCCGAACCCACCTGTAACAGATACAAGAGACACTACCCTACAAGAAAATGAGAATCATGCAGATGAAATCTCTGAACCGATAGCTTTTGAGGTAGACAGACAAGTGCAGAAATGTTTAGAGCAAGTCAGATCATAGATAACATCTGAAGTAAAAGAAGAGATGCATGAATTAATAGACTCTGAAGTGGAAAAACAACGGCAGAAATGTACAGAGGAAACTAGGGCAGAAATAACCTCTGAAGTTAAAAAAAGACATGTCTAAATTAATAGCATCTAAAGTAGGGGAACAACTACAGAAAGAGAGAGGAGAACAGAGCACAAATAATCTCTGAACTAGAAAGAGAAAGGATAACTATAATGACAGACTTCAGTACTACTAAAGAAGACATTGATAAAAAATTAGAGGAGAATAGAAAAATGATGGACTCCCTGAGTGAGCAATATAGGAAAGAAATAGATCGCATGAAACAGTTTCAAAGAGATATACAAGAAAATAAAATCTCAATCACAAGCTGGAAAAACTGTATGAATCAAAGTGAAGATAGAATCTCAGATCTTGAAGACACAGTCACAGCTAGTGAAAAGGAAAGAAAGGATCTCTTAAAAACAACCAGGATGCAGGAAAAAGTAATTCAACATCTGCAAGATGATGCAAAATGAACAACATGAGATTAATAGGAATCAACAAGAAAGAAGGAGTCAACACAAATGATGTAAAAAGAATATAGGCAGAAGTAGTAGCAGAAAACTTCCCAAATTTGAGAAAACAATTGGACATTCAGTAGCTGAAGCATACAGAACTCCAAATAACATCAACCTGACTAAAAGCACACTCAGACATATAATAGTCAAGATCCCAGAAATCCAGCAAAAGAATAATATACTAAAAGCTGCTAGAGAAAAGAAACATCAAATTTAAAGGAAAACCCATCAGAATAACAGCAGATTTCTTCTCACAAACCATGAAGTCAAGAAAAGCATGAAGCAGAGTGCTTCAAGTCCTCCACGAAACAAATTCCAGCCCAGACTGCCATACCCAGCAAAACTCTCCTTCAAGTATGAAGGAGAAATAAAATACTTCCACGATAAGGAACAACTGAAGAATTTCATGATGTCAAAGCCAAACCTACAAGGTATTCTAAAAAGTATTTTAGAGAGAGACCAAAATGACCTGAACTCAACGAATGAGGACAGAAAGTACCAAACAAATAGGGCAACCAATTAAACACAGGAGAAAAGAGGTAAATAGCAGTAAGTAAAACTCATGTCAATCGTAAGTCAATACATTTCAATTATAACCATCAATCTAATTTGTGACTGATGACTAAATCTGATAAAACAGGTCTGAGATGAGTCATGGTCATTTTCCATGTGTGTACTTAGCACCAAATGGTTTATTCAGCAAATTAAACTTTCTCCAAACAATCCTCAGTGAGAAAAAATGATGCATATCTCACCATGCATGGTTTTCAAATTAAGTCATAAAGAGATACAAAAGTTGAATTAACTAGCCAGTCTGATCTGTGAGCGAGTTGTGTGCTGACTTTGTGGCCACATGAGCAATGAATAACAGCCACATCAGGCTATCCCTACCTCTTCGACGGTGCATGTGAGTCACTCAGTGTAGTTCTAACCCATCCAAGTGTGTGTGCACATACAGCCACCCGTGTACAAGTTGTCCTCATCCTGCAAGCATCCCTCATCTTGGTGGCACTATCACTATCCCTGTTCTAGAGAGAAGCAAAAAGACACTCTGAGAGATTCCAGTTTGCCCAAGTCACGAGGATTGAGAGAGGTATTTAAATCTGGCATACCTGACTGTGAAACACATGCTATTTTCTTAACATTACATTATACCATCTCTTGGCTTACTCATGAGAACACTTACAGATGCCAACATATTTATTCAAGGTTTAAATATAGCCCACAACTTCAAAATGCCATGGGTTTCTTCAAGAAATAGTGGTTGCTTGTAAAGTAGAGAAACTACAATAGAAGTGACATTTTCAACGCTTTCATAAACAAACAAATAAAAAAATGTCTGGAGGCAGACTCCATGATGGAAAAATATTGATTATGAGTTTTGAAGGTGATAAACTTCCAGACCATTAGCAGCCACATTTATATCCCTGAAGTTTCTCTCTCTCCCTCTTTGCATGTTTGAAAAGCTGGTTTCGAGAAGTGAGGACAGAGTATTCCAGCGTCAGCCCTAATAGCAGCTATCGGCTCAGATCACCGCAAGAATATTTTCTTTTTTTTCAGTTTCTGCCACACATCTGTTGTAGCTCTATTATTTTTCTTTAACATGTGTTAGAAGTCTACGGCGTGATGCACAGAATTTTTTTCCTATATTTAAGGTATATATTTGCTTTTTCATTGCATGGCCTCATTTCCTGAAAAGGTTTTTTATTAGTAACATTGTAGCTACCTAGCCTCAAATAGGCACCGAGGATTAAATTAAAAAGTGAATGGTTGCCTCAAATAAAACAAAGACTTATTGGCACTTATAAATATCTTAAAAATATATAACTTTTTCAATATCCTCATGTGTTTTTGAGTCATGGAGATCCTTTTTATATTAATAGTTAAAATATTACAGATAAAGAAGCTTTAAAATACATTCTTTTTCTTTCTAATGAGACTTCTGTGTTTCTGGTAAAAGAAAAAAAAAACATATGACCCCACCTCATTTATTTTATTACCAGTTTAAAACAAATTGACAAGGGCACAAAAGCCAAGAACCATGAGAATATTAGCTAGGTGACCAAAGTTAAGACATCCAGATTGTTTAGTTTTATTTTGGCTGAAGGGCTGCTCATATGTATTGTAAAGTACACTTACAGCTAGTTCTTTATTACATCTTCCAGTATTGAACTAGAATGGGGCTCTTGTTGCATTCTACTATAGGAGGAGCCTTTGAATATTATTACAGTCAGTGTTGTCTTAACCTCTGAGGGGAGTGGGACAGCTGTGGATGTCACTCCACCAGATTCTTGCTGCTTTGGGTTACCTATGTCACTGTAGAGAAGAGAGGTAACTACAGTAAGGGTGATATTTTCAATGTTTCAGATACAAGAGTGTCCACAGGCAGAGTTGGTAATGGTAAAATATTGGTCTCTCAGCTGCATCTCATCGAGACGGAAAGCAGCCACCTTCCTACCCCAGGAGCTTCCTCCCTGGCTGGCGTCTTGCTGTTCCTGGCTCTGTTTGCAAGAGAGCCATGTGAGACTGAAAATACACACATTTCTTCTTCAACATAAAAGTTCTCGAATTCTATTCCAGATACACCAGAGATAGGAATTTTTTTAAAAACATCTGCAACCAGCTGGGCGTGGTGGCGCACGCCTGTAATTCCAGCACTTGGGAGGCTGAGGCAGGAGGATCAGTGCAAGTTCGAGACCAGCCTGGGCTACAAAAATGAAAAAGACAAAAAAAAAAAAAAAAAAAATCTGCAGCCATTTCTATAAACTGACCCTAAGTTTCCTTATCTTTCTAGTCAGAGTGAATCTATTTATTTATTTATTTTCCTTAAGGACTAAATGAGATGAAAGCCTGTGAAATTTTCTGGATCTCTGAATAAATGTTTCTGGGTCTAATAAGTACATCTATGTCCAATTTGCTAGCAGTCAGGAAACAATTTTTCTTTTTAAAAATTATGATAGAAATAGAAAAGTTGGTATTAATCAAAACTAGATAAATTTCATTATTACATGTTGATCATGACATGTACTCCCGTGGTAGGTGGATTGAATCCATGTCTTAGTTATTGTTTTGTCATTGCTGGGACAAATTCCTGACACCCACAATGAGGAAAGGATAGGTTTATTCAGCTCACAGTTATTGGAGATTTCAGTCGATACTAGGCTGGGTCCAAGGCTGAGTGGCAGAGAGTATCCAGTTCATGGAGTTGAAACAGCAACAATGGCAATAGGCCAACAATGGGAAGAGTATTGCATTCAGGCTCTCTGCCCGACGTTGGGTGTAGCACTCATACCCATAATCCTAGCAGTACTGAAACCTATAATCCCAGTGTGTCACCCATAATTCCAGTGGATCATGAGTTAATCTCAAGCTCTGCAAGTCCCCATCCCATGACTGCATGAGGCTTTGGGGGGACAACTAGACACAAACCATAACAACTCCTGTATTGAGCTACAGCCACAAACCATAACAACTCCTGTATTGAGCTACAGCCACAGCTCTTTTTTTTTTTTTTTTTTTTTCAGATTTTTACTTTGAGATAAGGAAGGTCTCAATAAGCAGGTAATATCCAGGGTCTAATCTGAGTCATTGTGCTTGGCAGGCAGGCACTTAGACTGCCAAGCTATCACCCCAGACCTGCTTAGTAAAAAAATCAAATCGCTTGCCTCTAGTCTGGCTTTACTGCATAAAGATCTCTGAGTGAATATGTATTTAATAATATCACCAGGAGAACTTGTTTCCCCTCACTAAAGTTGTAAAGCAGCCTGGAAGTGTAGCTACTCATGTTGGGTTTGATGTCCAACAGCAGGAAGAAAAACAAGTAAAATCACTTAAGAAGCATTTCCAATATAATAATATAATATTGTTCTATATATAATCAATGTATAATGTTCTATATTTTGTAAATCATAAACCACTTCATACTTACAATGTCATCTAACTCCCCAGCCATATTAGGCATGCACATGTCAATGTAGTACTCTATCCCGCAGGTAATGGACATATATTAAAGATGCAAATCATAGAATAGCTTCATCAGATAGATATCTGGGTCACAGCCTAAGACTGGTTGAAGGAGGAAAAACTGAAGCTAAGGAGAAAATTGCAAGAACTTTGTTCTGTCCATATCAGTAGTGTAGAGTAGGCAAATCTTGCCAAGAGACCTCCAGAGGCATTCCAAAAGGCACTGGAAATATTTTTTTCAGGAACAAGACATAGTTACAAACACCAGAAAATGGTTCTTTGTGATGCTTTTTCAATTTTATCATTAATCTCATTAATATGGCAAACCTCTGTAATAGAATTTTATGAGCTCTATTTAAATGAACTATGTCTCATTCATCTTGTATTCCCCAGAATCTAATTTAGCATTGACTGTACAGTTTCATTAAGCATACTTATTGTTTATTTAATGAACTTATGTGACTGATAGCAAAACCATGTATTTTGCATTGGTCAATGTGAATTATTTTTACATACACTTTATATTTTATACATTTAATATATACTCACATGTAGCTTTGGATATATCTACTCATTTGACCAACACAGCTCCTCACTCCATTGTTGATAACCTCTACTGCAGGCATGAAAACAGAGTGGTTTAGGAGTTTCCCATTGTCAGTCACCTGTTGCAACTCTAATACTAGTGCTGCTGGGATTTGAGTTGAACAAGCAGATTCTGAAGCCTCACTATGCTATATTATATACAGACATTTATCATTATACCTTAGTTGCTTATATTGGTATAATGTGGAGTTTGGTAGGTATGCCAAACAACCTTTCACCTCAGTGGCTTGGCCCAGTTCGAGTTTTATCTTGTACTGCAGAGTTTCTCGAGGCTTAGCCGACTTTGTTCTGTGGCTTTTTTCCAGAAGATGACTCAGCAACCTGGCTTCTTTCATTTTGTAACTATGCCAACTGGAACGACACCATCCAGCAGGAGAGAAATGAAGTAGGTGTCCTTGCATGCCTTGGTCCGTAGGTCACACGCCACATCCACTCAAGTTGCCCTGGGCAGCACTATTTGCACAGCTCACGTTACCCGCAGGGAAAGCAGGGCAATGTAAAGGAGCACGCGGATCTTTGTGAGCCATAATGAAGTGTGGTAATAAATACAGAAACACAAAATGTATATTTATTTTCAGGTCCTGGCTTGATTGTGAATTAGTTTAATGCAACTGGCAAAATCACTTCTCTGCTTTGAACCAGTTTTGCCATACATAACGGGGGCATAATGAGAAAGTAAAGTCCGAAGGGTGTTAGTTTATTCCTAAGGGAATTCTTGTCATTAGGTCAGAAGTGGTAGAAATTATGGCAGTAACACTGTAGGCATGGTGAGATCTGGTCAATATAAAATGGTCATTGTGTTATTCAGTTGAACAGAGAAGCAATGACTAGGAGATACAGCTGTATTTATAACATGATGATTGTTATCATGAATGAAATTGCTCATGTGGCTGTGGCGGCTGAAATCTGAAGTCTGGAGGCTGCTTGAGAAGCAGGAGGAACAGACGTTGCCATTCAGGAGACACTTCTTCTTCCAACAGGTGTAGCCTTTTATTCTGCTTAGATCTTCATCTGATTGGGTGGGACTCACCCACATTATAAGGGACAACCTGCGTGATGTAGTTTATTCATGTCAATCTCAAAAGCACCATTTCAGGGCTGGCCAGATAGCTCGGCAGATAAAAGCATCTGCTTAGGCAGGCACAGGGACGGGGTTCACTCCTCTACATGCTGTGCTGGCCCCACCCCTGAGGTGTGCTGAGACAGCAGCTGGGACTGGGCTGGTCCTGCAAGCCTGTAATCCCAGCACTTGGGAGGCTGAAAACAGGATGATCAGTAGGAGTCCGATGTGTGTAGTGAGACCCTGTAGACCCAGTACTAAACACGTAAAAACAAACAAACAAACAAAAAACCAAAAACACTATTTCAGAAACAGAACAATGTTGGGGTAAATATCTGAGCTCATGATATTGTAGTCAAATTAACACAAAACGTTAATCGTCATGGTACTATTATAGGCATTATTATCAGATATATTGTATAGTAAGGGCTTTATTATTGTCAGTGAAGTCATTTTGTCTCACTGAATAATTTTTTTTCTATCTAAAAACACATCTCAAAATTCCTTCCAGATTGCTAATGGATATCCGTAGCATTGGATACCTATGAGCAAAGATAAGATTTTGGTGTAAAAAGTGTGCTCAGAAAGTTGCTAGCCCTCATAGTGGACCACTAGTTCAGTGGCTGAACAGTGACATGTGAATGAACAAGTCAGTTACTTTAAGAAGTAGGAAGGGCTGGGGAGATAGATCCGTGGCTTAAGTGCCTACCTGGCAAGCACAAGGTGCTGAGTTGGATTCTTGGTAACAACGAGAAAAGCTGTTCTGTGGTAGGCTAGCAATGAAACTGCCTCAGCCTTTTGGCCTTCCTCCTTGTTATTTCAATGTCTATAGTGGGAAGAAACCATTTTATATTAGGTACCATTCGCAGTGCAGAGCTCAATTTCAGCTAGTCTTTTGCAATTGTATTACAGTTAACCAGTTTTGTCATGCTCAGCCTTCCACTTAGTGAAGTCTATATCAACACAGTCTCCAAATAGTCAGCCAATGGGAGGAGGAGGAAAATCTGCCCAAACTGTTTGGATTGTTTAAATACAACAATCAGCTGATTGAGTTATTTTCTCGCGTTCAGCTGGTCGTCATCATGGAGACACAGATGAAGAGCTATTCCAGAGCCAACTGCGTCCCCGAAACACATTGGGCAGACACAAAAAGCCTGGAAAGAGACTGTATTCTTGGTGCCCAGCAGTCTAGCAGACACAGGCTTTGTCAAAATGGTGGAGAAAATAAACTCCAAATACACAACGCTCTCCAGGAAAATGCCTCACTTTTGGAAAATCCAAGTGGAAAATTGCCTGTAAAAGAATTCAGGAGGCCAGCTGTGCACACTCAACCTAGTCAATATGCTGGGATTGGATGGAAAAATTAGCTGATACTCACGTGAGACAGGCATGTCCCTGAGGCCAGCCCAGCAGCGTAGATAAGAAGGGAGGGTTGCTTCTGCAGACTCTCGTTTCTTCAAAGACCTCTTCTGCCATGGAGAACGACCTGGTCTGCACGTTACTCTTGCCTCCTATGGTGCTCACAGCAGAGGGATCTCAATGGGGGCATCCAGAAGGCTAAAGAGAAGCACCGCATTAAGTATAGCCAGAATAACTTTTGCGCTATTTTAAAATGTTGGAAGATAGAATTAAAATGTTTGGTGCTCTTTTCCTCTAGAAAGAATTAAAAAATCAAATGCTTTCCTATCACAGGAAAATAAAAGAGCTTTGACATATTAGTGACATACATGGAAATGTCTGAGGAGCTATGCCATGAGTTTGAAAGCCTGCCAAAATGACACTGCCATGTACGTGCGCTCTTAACAGTTAGCAAACTTTGTTTTGTGTTTGATGGTAATCATCATTGTGGACACAAATCAGAGCCCCTTTCTGGATTTATACACTGACCCATACTATGCTTGATATGCCTTCCTGCAAAATAATATACACCTCAACTGCAAGAGCATAAAACATGAGCTGTATGGAGATAATATTTATCATTTATTTTGTAATTAACATGGTTTATCATGGAAAGGAATCACTGCAGACCCAAATGGAAAGGGTTATTAGCATACGCAAACTTATTGAAAAACCAGTTAGGTTAGTTATATTCAGCAGGGGACAAGTATGTCATTCTCATAATAATCATTCTTTACCTTCAAGGTAAACCCTCATAAAAACTTTTATAAAATTATATGTGGATTTATGGCTGTACATTATAAAATCTCCCACACAAGAAATTTCATGTAAATCCAAATTACAAACTGGCTCCATTTGTATGGGACAAGATATATGAGAGGACAGGGTGAGCAATTAATAATACTAATTATTACTAATAGAAATAATTTTAAAAGTTTGCTGAAAACAAATGCAGGAAAATAATATACATGAATTTATTATCAATTTTAACTGATATAAAAGTATGTGGCACACTATTTATAAATAATTAAATTAAAATTTACAGTACTTTGTATTATAAATTCCATATATTTATAATATATTCATTAATTTTGCCAAACATTAGTATCCCTAGTCAAAGTATGTTCACAATTAATGAACATTTAGAGTTATTAGATAAATGTTGGTGGATATTTTCGCTCAGAGAAAAAACAAAGATGTATTTTGGAACTTCATCGGATGCATAGTTCTTCTGCTGATGCAAGTAACGGTTTTCAAAACGTTCTCAGTTTTCAAAACTGTAATTGCTGGAGTCAGGGCACAATTTTATTTGGCATCGTTCACAATTCCTCCATCGTTTTCTTAAGTCTCTCAATATCAGTGGAGTAATCGACTGAGCCCTGACTTGCAGCACTTGCTGATTTCCATGGTGTAAATAGTCCTGTTATGGTAGATTTCAGGCCTCCAATGGATGTCACTGAACGTGGAGACAGAGGCAGGAACTGATGGCCAGTAGTTCACCATCATACCATGTTCACCACAGTTATAGACATAAATGACCTTGAAAGTAATAATAGTAATCATGTGTAATAAAATCATAAGGAAATGATAGATGTATATTTTTATTACCTTGTTGTAAATGTAAGTTAGTTGGTTGAAGTTTAAGTAATATGACTTTTAATGATGATTGTGGTTAGCAATTGGCTTTCTCTGTTCCTGTAAAACAGTTGGCTTTCATGAATTAGTAAAGTCAGCTCTAGCCTGTCACATGGAGATGGGAAAATGCTACCTTCTGGTATAATCTTTGCTATCTTTGATTTTATCCTAATAGTATTTCTTTGATTTTTGGAAACATCTTATACTTCCAACTGTTGTTTTTGAAATGATAATGAGACTGTAAATTTCATCATTAAAAATCTACCTTATTCTAAGCTCCTAACACACATTCTCATGCATATATAAAGTTATATGTGGGTTGTATATATCTTAGCTGTTTTCATCTCATTGCTGAGACAAAATACCTGATGCCTAAGGTTAAAGAGAGAACGCTTTATGTAACTAACAGTCAGTGGAGGTTTCAGCCCATAATCACCTGGCCTCAAAGCAGGGTGACATGGCAAAAGAGTGATGGTAGTCGGGCGTGGTGGTGCATGCCTGTAATCCCAGCACTTGGGAGGCTGAGGCAAGAGGAATGATGCGAGTTTGAGACCAGCCTGGGCTACAAAAGTGAGCTCAAGGTCAGCCTCAAATGCATAGCGAGACCCTGTCTCAAAAAGAGAAAAAAAAAAGAAGAGTGATGGTTCATGGAGGCTGAAGACAGAAAATGCAAACAGAGCAAAAAGGGGGTGGAGAGAAGCAAACCTCTTTTCCTCCCTTATACTGTGTGCAGGCTTCCCGCCCTAGGACGGGTATAGCACTCACACCCATAAGGCAGTTATGAACCAGTCTCAAGCTCTAACAGCCCACACCATGACTGCAGGAGGCTTGGGGGACATCCAGACACAAGTCATATATATATATATATATATATATATATATATATATATATATATATATATCCAAATAAGAATTCAGAGATAGCTTTCAGTGAGTTATGCCTTTAAACTATTATTCACTGACTTTATTAATTGAGCAGGAGTTCAATATCAATAAGTGAAAGTAACGTCCAATGGGTGGTACTGAGGTGGGTGGGCTGTGGGTGGGCTAAGGGCAGGGTGCAGAATGTGTACCAGGGAAGTCTTCAGCTCCTACCATGCTGAGTGCTGACCATCACAGAAAAGTTCCCACAGACTCAGCATTTAGTCACTGAAAGCGGCTGCTGAATCTTCTTTCTTTCCTTCTCCTCTGACCCAGGGACAAAAGATTCTTTATTTTTACAAGGTCTTTTGTATTTACACGCAAAAAAAAAAAAAAAAAACTACTGCAAAGAAATGCAACACATGTCAAATTCCACAAACTACATGAGCTTTATTTATAAAATTTAGCTAATGCTTACTACTGCCTGGATCCACTTAATGGTCGCCAGTCACACCCTTCATTTTCAAAGATCTCTGAAAATGCACTCAGATAAAATAATACTCCCTATTGCAGCTGATGTCCCAAAGGCATTGGTAGTCAACACTGGAAAAAGGGTTAATGTAAAACAACACAAATGCATGACAGCTTCAATACCATCTTGCATCTATTGGAGTTTTCTCACATAGTAACCTTTACTCGTGACACGATTTCATTCACAAAACTGTTATTCTTTGCCATCGCCTCACCTTCCAGCTCTTTTACCTTAGTGATGTTTTCTTCTGACATTTCAGTGACAGGAACTTGCTTCACCTTGGACAGAAACTTCTGAATGATTTTTTTCACCTTGCTTCTGCTCCACGAAGCGCTGCTTGGCTGCAGACCCCCCATCACCGCCCTTTTGCACTGCTCCGATGCTCTGGAACTCCTCAAGTTCCAGGGTTTTCTGTCTGGCACATTCTACTACATGTAGGGAAAATTAGCAAGCTCTGCCACACGAACCCTGAAACTCTGGTCGCAGACACCTTTCTTCACCTGACAGAGCACGGTTAGGGTCTCATCAGTGGTCAGTGTTGTGACATGCAGATTATTAACAGTTGGTACCTGACTGGCTAACACAATGAGTTCATGAAAATGGGTTGCAAACATACAAAAAGCACCAATGCTTGTCACAGTGTAATCTGATATAGCCCGCACTAACCCAAAGCCATTGTACGTTCCTCTTCCCAATGCATAGATGATTATTACAGAATCTTTGGTTGCAGACCTGAGGATGGAAGTGGGCCCCAGTATCTCGGCCATGAACATGGAAACTCCTTTCAACTAGCTGTCACCAGCCCCCACCCACACCAAGATGCATTCTACGATGGACACCTCTGCAGACTCACAGGGCACAAAACAGCCAATCTGGGCCATAAGTGCTATCACCCCAGTTTGTTGAATGTATGTGGATTTACCTCCCATACTGGGGCCAGTAATGATTTGAAACATCTGTTTTTCTTTTTCAAAGTGCACATCATTCGGAATAGACACAGCTTCATCTTGAACTTCCACACAAGGCTGTCTTGATGCTTTCAGTATGATTCTTTCTTGTCCTTTCTCCAAAATGATGGGCTGCACATATGGCATAGGTGTGCCATTGGACACGTGGGCGAAGCTGACAACAGCATCTAGCTGAGCTAGCACATCATTGAGGAACTACATGGGTGCTACATAACCTGAAGATATATTGATGATTTTTTGAACTATAGCATCCTGGGCTTCCTCATACTCACGTTTATTTTCAGTATATTCTTCATTCAGAGAGGACAACTTACTGTTGTTAAATGTAATGCCTGTGCACTGGAATCCAGCTTAATCTGTTTGCTGGGATCCAATCGGAGCTCTTGAGCTGCCCTTATTAATGTGGACAACATCTTCTTTTCCAAGTCACCCATTACTTATCTCAGTTCACTCATGTTTGGGTCAAAGGAAGGTTGTACAAGAAATTCATGGTTTGCCAATTGATCTATATTTAACGTTGTTTTTATCATTTCCTGAAACTTGGAGAAATCCAAACGAAGGTCAACAAGAGGAGCCACAAACACCACCAACAGCAATGCCTGGTGTCTTCCTTCACAATTTTCCAGGGCTTTTATAATATTAGGGAGTCGATTTATACCCTGGTAGGGCTGTTAACAATATTGTAAGTTCACAGCTTGTTTCTCAAATTTCTTGGCAAGCTGGTTAAGATCTAGGAATTGGTGAAGTAAATCCTCTTGTGCCACAATTCTGCACCTTCTACAAAAGCCTTCACCAAACTCAATCTCTCCTCTATTCTGTTCTTATCCATGAGAGGCTTCTTAATCCACTGATTTACCAGCCTTTGTCTTTGAGGTTTTACATTTGTTTGGCAGTGTAGCCAGAGACTGGGAGCCAGTTGTATCTTCAGCAGAACCCTGGAAAAGATTAAGGGCTTTCATGGCAGAGATGTCCAATTTCATATACTGGTTGAAGTCAAATGTCTTCAGCTCAAACTGCCCAAAACTTGAATTGTCAGACAGGAGCTCTAAGAACTTGATTACTGCAGACAATGATGAAACTGCAACCTGATTTTCCATTTTAGGCAAGACAGCACTATTCTCCTACTCTCCTTTTTTTGGCTTTTAACAACCAGTCGAGGTCCTGGTAGATGGCTTTTGTGGTAAAGTCAGCTCTCTTTCTTTCGGTGATCAAAATTGCTGCTCTCTGTGTAATCTGCCACAGCGCCCCCATGTTCCCAGCAGTCTCTCCGCCAGGTAAGACACATTCCTTTGGTTCGATCTGAATCAGGAGAGCCTCGAGATTGGAGAACTGGTCATTATCAGGGAACTCACACAGTCCAAACTTCCTCTGTGTGGAGTCAATGTACCCAACTCCAACCTGTCTCTCACCATCAGCCAAAGACATCTTAATGCCCACAACACCAATGGAAGTGTCATGTCATTGTTACCAAAAAGAATGTCTTCAAACTGAGAAAGATTGCCAGGAGATGCCTTCAATGCCAAATACCAATGGTTTTCCTTGGATGGCTTGCTTCCAGCTTTATTCTTATAAACTTACACTTAATACTGGTGAACCAAAAGGAGATCTTTTACAAAGGGCTCAAAACTCATTTTGCTAAGAACAATGCTCTGCAGAATCTTTGCTCCTGCTGGCCACATGTATTCAATCACTCCCTGCATCTTGAGCACCTTGTGGGCTGCCAGCCATGTACTGCATAGAAGTCGCCATGGCCAAAGAGGCACGCCTAGGTGCTTGACTTCTCTGGCATGGCCTGGAAGAAGCACACAAAGCCGATCTCGGCCGCGCTCTCCTTCTGCAGCATCTCCTTGGGTTGCACCACCATTTCCATGCCTCTCCACAACCTGGGTGTCTCTTTCCTTCTTTCATTCAACAATACTTTATTGAACATATATTGGCTTTGGTCTTATGCTCCACATGGTAGCATGGTAGTAGCATCCTAACCTAAGTCATTCTATGCTTAACAGAAAGGTAGTATTTCCTCTTGTGCTTAGCCACTATGTCTCTGATGTTCCACAAGTCTCAACATTTCTCAATAGTTTTCCTTCTTTCTTTCTTTCTTTCTTTCCTTCCTTCTTTCTTCTTTCTTTGTTTATTGTATTTTTTAAAGAAGGTTCTACAGGGAGTTTAGGGTCTCACTACTAGATCAGACTTGTAGTGATCTGCCTGTTTACAGCCTCCCCAGAGCTGGGATTACAGGTGCACACCCCCACACCCAGTCTCAGTTGCTGTCTCAGTGTGCCATAGGGATGGGGCCAACACAGAAGGATTGGGGATAGAACCCCCAGCCTCTGTGTCTGCTTGCAGGTGCTCTAATCCGCTGGGCTATTTGGCTCGCCCTTAATAGCTTTGATCCAAGCTTGAATTCATGTCTGAATTAGTCAGCATCAATGAGTCATCTCTGTGACTAGGAAAACATAAAACCTGGTCAGGTAGGCCTGAGTCCCACTTAGTATGGGAAGCAGAGGTTGTTCATGAAAACTTCATGAAACAAGGACTGAAAATGGTCAAGAAAGGGTTTCCTGGGAGCAAAGTGGCGTACAGTGACCAGAAGCGAGGTGAACTGATTTGTGCAGCAAAACATCTGCTTACTACACCTGCTCCTTATGCTCCTAGAGAGCTCCCTACACCCATGCACCTGGAACATTGTTGTTGAATTTTAGGCTGTAACTCTGATTTCCCACCATTCTCATTTTTACTCATGCATTATGTGGTTCAAATACTAAGGTAGACCGTGATTAACAAGTTGTGGTCTATGGTCTAGCACCATTCATAGTACCTGGAAACTTAGTAGAAGTACAAATTAATGCACCTCCCTTGAGTAGGAAAAGATTTGGGAATAGGCCTAGCAAGGCCTCCTGGCTAGCCTTGTGCACACTGAAGTGCGAGCGCGCACTTTGATCTGTTGCTCTGGGTTGCCCACCTCTTGTCTCTTCGGCAGTGTAACCATGGCCTCCTCATGCAGGCAGAGGTTTCCCAAAGAAAAGTTCTCATCTCTCTCTCAATTTACCCTGCTTGGGCTTTAGCTTAGGAAACAGGCAGCTGGGGCCGCATGAGAAGATGAAGTCTTGTTTCCCCTGAGAGAAAACTCTTTGCCTGGAGGCTGGGGGGACAGGAAAGTCCATGTGTGTGGCTGCAGCAGGGAGACATAGCCTCACCCGTGCTGAATTGAGGGGAGTGAGGGCTGAAGCTGCTCTTGAGCCTTATTTCATGAACTCATCCTCCTTACCAAACTTTAATAATATTTTCAAATAGGCATTTCTTCATTTGATGTTTGCCTCAGAACCATTTTTTACAATAACTAATATATTGCATATTGTTGTCTTTGAAATAGTTGCTCAGAGTATAAGATGCAGACATGATTTCTTGTCTAAACATCCTTAGTACAGATCTTTCTTTTCATTGCACAAAGAGAAAGTGGCTGTGTATATAATCCAATAGTTCATACCAGTAATGGATTATCTGCTCATCTGGCATTATTGGAAGCTGTTGACTTGAGCCTTTTACAACTTAGCATATTAGTATGGCTTTCCTTTCAACTAAATTAAAACTTTTGAAAACAGTTTTCCCCTACATTTTCCCTGAGGATCAGGCTTGCAAAGTAGCCACTGTGCCATGCCAGAAGTCAGTCTTCTCATCCAAGAGCTGGGTCAAAGCCAAAGGTGGACTAATCCCTGCGTGAAGTGAAGTGTGGGCTTTGGACACTGTGAAGGCTGAGTGGTCTCAACTAGAACAGCCTTTATCGTTCCAGTTCAGGTGCTCGGCCTCTTGCCCGCCTTGGCGTGACCCCTCAGTTCTGACTTCCCCAGAAGCTCCAGGTCGCCGTGAGTTCTTTCTAGGGCCGTGAGCACGTTGTCAGGAACTGTGCTGGGAAGTGACGTGCGCAGCACAAAGAGAGTTGAGAGAACAGTTCCTGACAGCTCTGTGCAGGGTCAGCCCAGCCCTCTGATCTGGAATCACCATGCCGCTGCTTAAGTATCACTGGCATCTTGTTGCGGGGGAATATGGTTGCTCAGTCTCACTTTTAAATAGCTGTACAGGATTTTCTGCTCTTTTGATCAAATTGTCTGCCCTGGTAGCACCTGTTACTCAGGGACACTTGTCTAAGAGTGCACCTCTCTAGAAAGAAAAGCACGACAGTCTTGCTGCTTTTAGGTGCACCACAGGGACAGCCTGTAAGTCATGGTGATGTCAGAGTTGTGGTCTCAAAACAACTCGAATTTGTCTTGAGACTATCTTAGTGGTCATTCGCTTATGCAGTCAGGACCAATGGCTGTGCACTTATTAAGCAACCAGAAATTGAACAGTTGCAGATTGCCAGGTACTCTGCTAGGACTGAGGAGGCCACTGGGAAAACATTTGCAGCTCTTTGAGTAGTTTACAGTCTGACAAGGTAGGCCGGAGAGTAAACTAGCAGTGAAAATGTCGTGAGATGCTGTGGTAAATGTGGGCAACCGCAGACGGCCTGCCTCAGGCACCACCCCCTCATGCTGCTATCCAGAAAGCAGCGCTGAGGCTCTACAGCAGGAACCGCGAGGGTGGTGATGTGTAGATCCTTGTTTTCTTGGCTCTCTTGAAAGCTGAGAAGTTATAAAAGAACTGAAAATGTACAGAAATGTACCCAGGCAACTGTTCTCTTTCTCTTTGTTTTTCTAATAATAGTAAAGAAGAGAGGCTTCTGTTATCACCAGGGGAATATAGACATGCTGGCAATGTGATGTTGGATGTGACCTAGCAAGAGAAAATCTCCATTCTGGGGGGAGACTCTCTGTCACTGTGCAGCTCAGTGGCTTCGAGCAATAGCACAGGAAGCTGACCACGTCTCTCCCTTGCTCAGAGCCTTCAAGGGCTCCCCAGTGCTCATAGCACAGGACTTCTTTGACCCATCCTGTGCCATCTCTCTAGTTTTTCTGCTGGCCAGTTTCCACACCTGCCATGCACATTTATTTAGTGCCCTAGCTATCGCAAGCTACAGGCAATGACGTCCTGGTGCCTGTTCTTCACCTCGGCTCATGATTTTCCCTTTGCTCCTTCTCGGTTCCCTCCTTTCCTCCAAGCCATCACTTCCTTGAGGTAGTCATCTGAGCCCTTCCAGACAGGTTCAATTTTCTTCCTTTAAGGATCCTATCCTTGTCTCTAATCTTGTACTCACCATACTGTATGTATGCACGCTTTTCCTTGAGCTCCTACAGGCTATGTGTGGTCTACATTTCCATTAATCTGAGCTGAATGCAATGCCTGGACCATAGGAGCTGGTACTTTATAAGTATGTCATTGTATAGATGAATTAAATGATCCTTAGCCATCTCCTGAATGGCTAATAGCAGTCAGCATCTGTTTGGTTTCTAGCTAGAGTCTGGAAGCAATAGGGGCCTTCATTTAAACACCAGACCAAGAAATGTCACAACCTGTAGCCTGCCAAGATGAGTGCACCTGAAAGCCTCCAGAAATCTTGTCACTATGCATTTTATTATGTGGCTACAACTTGAACTGAATAGGGAGAAATGAATCCTGGCCAGCACTGAGTGCCATGCCAGGAACAGAACAGCGGGGCTATTGCAGTCAGTGGAACCAAAGGCTACCATGGAGTCCTGAGGGAGTGTTCCTGAACCGTGCCTGGACCATATGCCCCACTCCACCCCGGAAACTGTTCCAAGCCACTGGTGGAGAAGCCTCTAGCTTTATGAGCCAAGGGAGGCATGCAGCAGACACTTACCTCCTGAATCTGCCCTTCTGGACAGCTGCTTACTCTTGGAGTCCCTTCACAGAACAGTGACTATTACATGTGCTCAGTGAATGTCACCTGATAAACAGTGCCTCGCTGGGTGACATAATGACAGCTCAGTGCACCTCAGATGCTCTTTGCCATTGACTTCGAATGCGTAGTCCAGTGTCCAGAATCTCTACCTGCTACTCCCCTTTCTTTCTCTAAACTTAAATTTAGTTGACCTCACTTAGCATTTCACTGAGTGGAAGAAGAGTGAATAACAAACTATTTTCTTGCACAAGTGTGATGTTAGATTTTCCACCCAGGGGAGGATGGGGCTGAGTAAGGCTGTAATAGAGGAGAGAGAATGCAATATACATCCAAGATGTTAGTGAGAAAGTATAGCGTTGCCTTTAAAGTGTGAGTGAGCGCTTAGGTTTTTATCTTCATACAAATGAGATTCTCAAATACCATGTAATTAGTGACACACACTCACAAGCTCTTTGACTACCGACCTATAGGAAAGAAGATGGTCTCATGATCTGCGATCTGAAAGGTCATCTCTTGATCTTGGATGGTTCCCAGCTAGGCACATTCAGGGCATCATTGCTGGCAGGGCCCGAAGCTCTGGCAGCCTCCACACTGTGATTTAGTGCAGGGAGTGACGGAGAGTATTTTTGTCAGAGGAACTGGTTCTCTGCTTAGCCTCAATATTTCATAAAAAGCTCATTGCAGCAAATTTTTTCATTTGGCAGAATTTCTGCTGTGCTGTCATCTTGCTATCTTTACATTAAGTAACACTGACACTTCAAGGGCAAATGAAAGTCAAAAGTGATATGATAAAGATGCAGTGGCCAGCTACTGTTAGTCTTGTACATTAACAAAGGTATTTTATTTCCTGAAAAGATACAAGCAAAGCATGTCATCAGCAATGCTTGTAAGACAAGGAAACGCTATAGGTATCTTGAAGACATAGGACAGATAAAATAACACTGAAGTTTAGTTTATGAGTGGTATAGTTGGAAAACCTAGAGTGGATGGTGGGTTTAGGTCATGACACTGTGGATTTTCATCGAGTCTTTTAAATAGCAGTTCTCAGTTTCTCCAGCTATAAGATTAGGAGAAAGGATTACATAATTAACATGGTATCTCCTCTTATTCTTATGCTAAGTGATAGCTTTTTTAGATGGCATTAGAAAGAGTGCCGAAGATATTGCAAATACTGAGATAACCTATGGAAGAAAGGGTGCGAGATTTTTTTCCCATCCTGAACACAATTGATTAGGCAGTGTTTGCTTAAGTGAATGAATTGAATAGAGTTAAAATCACAAGATTTATAAGATTAAATAAAGAGCCTGCATTGTGCAGACTAAAAGAAACCTGTGCATAGTTTCTGTTTGCATTTCTGGGAGACAGCACTGGATGCTACAGTCATGGCCTTTACACGTCAGAATTATTTTAGAAGTCATGAGACCATGTGTGTCTTCTGTTACCTAGTGGCCAGGGGGTAGGATGTGAAATGTGCTGTGCTTTTATTGTCAACCCTGAACTCACTGAGGACCATCTACTTTTGTGCAGTCTTGGGAAATACGGTATTCTTTTTAAGAGCAGTGTGTTTGATTCTGAAATCCTTCCCATAAGTCAGAACATAGAAAGTGTCTTGGTGCAATTCAATCAATGTTTCTGTAAAAGAATACCCAAGCCACAGATTCTGTTACCTGCAAGATAGCAAACACATTGGAAGAGGAGACGC
>PVJA010030115.1:7670-26107 GCA_004027025.1 Myocastor coypus
AAAAAAAAAAAAAAAAAAAAAAAAAAAAAAAAAAAAAAAAAAAAAAAAAAAAAAAAAAACTATGGAGCCAGGCATGGTGGCTCACACCTGTAATCCTAGGTAGCACTTGGGAGGCTGAGACAGGAGGATTGATGTGAGTTCGAGATCATCCTGGGCTACCAAAGTGAGCTCAAGGCCAGCCTCAACTGCACATTGAGACCCTGTCTCAATAATAATAATAATAATAATAATAATAATAATAATAATAATAATAAATAAAAACTTTAAAACTTTGGGGCTGGCGAAATAGGTCAGTGGTCTAGAGCACCTGCTTAGGCAAGCTTAGGCAACCACAGGGACGGCGATTAGATCCCCAGCACCACATGCTGCACCAGCCCCACCCCCAGGGCAGGCTGAGCCAGCCATAAAATAAATAAATAAAGTTTAAAAATAAATAAATAAAAACTATAGAACTCGGAAGAAGGTGATCAAAGAGAATAACAGAAAATGGAAAGATATCCCTGTTCTTGGATAGTAGTAAAAATATAGTGAAAATGACCATACTTCAAAAACTGTTGTACAGATTTAATGCAATTTTTACCAAAACACCCAACTGTATACAGAAGATAATCCCAAAGTTCATTTGGAGCTGGAAGAAGCCTAGAATAACAAGAATAATTCTGGGCAACAGGCAAGATAGGGGGCATCAAAATCCCAGACCTCAAATTATACCATGAAAAGTATAAAAATAGTGCCCAGCAAAAGAAATCACCAAAAAAATAGACAACTTGCAAAGGGAAAAAATGTTTGTGATTATCCTAAGATAAATGTCTAATATCTAGAATATATAAAGAACTAAAAAAAATCAGATCTCCCAAATTTAAAGACCTAGTCCAAATCTAGGCATATGCAACAATAGACATTCCTCAGATGAAGAAGTAGGGAGAACAAATAAATATATGTAAAACAAGTTCAACATCACTGGTCATTTGAGAAATAAAATTAAAACAACACTGTAATTCTGGGATGAGACACACCGTTGTTTACAGCAGCACAGATTCTAATCAATATGTCTTGAATGGGGCCAGTGGGATGGCTCAATGGTCTAAAGCATCTGCTAAGGAAAGCTTAGGCGGTGGGTGGGACTGCTGTTTGATGCTCAGCACCACATGCTGCGCCAGCCCCACCCCCAGGGCAGGCTGAGCCGGCTGTAAAAAAAAATAGCCCAGATGTCCATCAAAGGATGAATGTATAATGAAAACCTAGGCTTCATGAACAATGCAGTATTGCACTACCATAATGAAAGACAAACTCGAGACATTGTTAGCTAAACAGATGCACCCAGAGAACATAAGTTGAAATGAAATAAATCAGATACAAAAGCTTAAATATCACACTATTTCTCCTATTTGAGAAACACAAAATGTAAGAACCAAAATGGATGGTGGCTTCTTGGAAGTAGGAAGAAAATGTTCAAATTGAAAGGGGAACAAAGGAAGGGGAAGAAAATAAGGGGAAAGGAAAAAAGAGAACAGAAGGGAAAAATGAAAACAAACCTTTTGCAAATGAGGTAGGGAAGAAGGGCTGAAGGGGAGATGAGAATAGAAAAAGAGATCAAGATATATTGTGTGCAGGCACAAATTCTCTGCGATGAATGTGATTAAGTATGTCACACGTGTACCAGTAAAATAAATTATTTTAAAAGGATGGCATTACAACAAAGACATATTTAGATAATCAGTGAATAAAAAAAATCAACTCACTCTAAAAAGCATATTTCAGAAAGAAAGAATATGACATTCAAGAAATAATAGTTTAAGAGCTGGTCAGATAGCTGAGCAGACTAAAGTGCCTGCTTAGGTAGAGTGCAGAGACTGGGTCTAATCTCTGGCACCACACTGAGACCCCAAATGAGACTGGGCGTGGTGACATGCACCTGCAATCCCAGTGCTTGGAAGGCTGAAAACAGAAGGATCACTGAGTCCAATCTATGTAGTGAGATCCTGTATTAAACACATAAAAAGAAGGAAGAATAGTTTGAGAAATATTTAAATTTTTTAATTTACATGTACACTTTTTACAACATGGTCATATATACTAATTAATATATAGTGAATTCCCAACTAACAAACAAGTTGTATGTGGGAGAACATTTTCAAGTTGTATTCATTCATAAGTCTCACAAAATGAGTCAAGCTATACACTTTTGAAAGTGTACAATATAAAGCACCAGAAAAAAAAAATAAAGTTTTTACTTTAACAGTTACTTTAAAATGGTGGTACAAAGTACTGTGACACTGACATCGAGGGAACTGTGTGGACTGAAATGACAAGAAGAGAGTTACTAACTGGAGAAAAGAAGGTGGGGAACAGGGGAGAGCTAATGAATCATCAGCAACAGGAGGTGGGGGCCACATAGAAACGGCCAACTTGATCGTGGTGCCTCATGTTCTTTGGTGGATTCAACTGCCTGCCCTCTTGAGAAAAAGATCCAGTGATGTCTGGGCAGTGACTTGTTCTCATCACAGATGAGACTTGGTACTGGGTGGCATTCTGAACAACTGCCTGCAACCTTTGTGTATCATTCTACCTACCGTGGGACCTCAAAATCTAGGAATGCCTCGGAAACTTACGATACCTCTTCAACTAAAGAAACCCCCCTTGCCATTTCCTGTGTTGTGGGTCTCTTGGTTTCTTTAACTATATCTTCCTCTTGGCTCTTTTCTTCTTTACCCAGGGACTCTAATTCCATCAGGTCCTCTTTGGTAAGTTGCTCGTGTTGAACCTTGAGGAATTCAGTGAAGTCATCCTCTTGCTGTTCTAGCTCCAGCTTCTTGCTAAGGATCACTAAGTCGCTGAAAAATTCTTTGTACTTTTCATTTATCTTCTCAAGTTCATGAGCTTTGTAAACAAACTACAAAGCTTTTCCAAACTCAGTTCATGGTGACAGCTAAAACCTCACTCTTAAGTAAAGTTGAGGTATTTTGTGGCTTGGAAATGCTATAAGCCTTTTGAAAGTGTCTGTTTAATCTCTCCAAACATAAAGAACTCACTCTCATGATCATGTTAGATCCCCTGTACTGTTAGACTATGTTAGCCTTCCTTTTTTTCCTTACTTTTGATTTCATAAGCACAGCAGACTTCATATGTTCCATGATTTTGTCCTTATTCTTACTTCTTTTTTTATTACTTTTAATAAGAAATTACAGTGTGACAGTTTTTTTAGCCTTTCTTAAAACCTTAAAGAACTACAGACTGGTTCTGATATATTGCCAGCAAATTATAATTATAGAAACGACTAGGAGAAGGATACAATACCCAGTAATGATGCTAATAAAATAAAATGCTGAGCCCTTTGAAGATGAAAAATAGTGGTGGGCAGATAAGATAGAACTAAGTTTTCTAGATTCCTTTTCCTACCTAGTCCCATGTAGCATGGAACAAGAAATATTTCCCTGAAGATCACCAAGATTGAAGTGAATTAGTGTCCCTCCTTTTATGCTTAAAAGTCTGGGCAGAGCATAGGTGCTATAATATTTTAAGGAACATTGTATCATTCAGTTGGTGGGGCAGCAGGCTGGTCCATAGTCATTGAGCTCCTATGGAACTCTTCAGTTTCTCCAACTTCTGAGTGACAAGTTCAACAAGCAAGGTCGCTGACGCTTCCTGCAGACACCTCCACCACTAAGGTTAGAGGTTTAAAGCAGGGAGAGACTGTGCATGTTCCAGTCCTCTCTCATGGGCGTCAGCTCTGCCTTCTGGTTTCAGTTCACACACATTTTGCATTCGCACCAGCCTCCTCTGTGGACTTTGGTCGCCAACACCAAATACAGAAGCAATATGGACTCACAGGGACATCTAAGCAGCTTCCACAGTTACATAGAGTCAATGTGTTTGCTATCTTTGCTTCATGACAATTATTTTAAAACAATGCATACATTTATTATTTCCTATGGTTTCTGTAGGTCAATACTTATGACTCTGCAAGGAATGGTAGTGGCTTGGCTAAATGGTTTTGGCACAGGGCTTTCATGAGGTTGCAGACAAAACGCTAATAAGTATCTGAAAAGCTTTTCTGTCAAGGCTAGATAGCAAGTATTTTTGCCTTTATGGGCCATACAATTATTTGCTGCATTTACACAGTTCTCCCACTATCATGGGAAGGCAGCCACAGACTGTAAACAACTGGTCTCAAATGTGCTCCAACAATTTTCCCCAACAAAACCAGATAGCAAGCTAAGGGACCAGGCAGGGTCAACACTTGCTGACTGCTCACCTGAAAGTTGAACTGCGGCTAGCCTGTCTGTGGCTCTTGGCAGGAGACTGCAGTTCTTCAGCTCCCTGGATTTTGCATCTTTGCGCTGTGGTGGCTGGCTCCCTCTAGAGGAATCCTGACAAGAGAAAGGCAGAAGCTGCAATTGCGTTCATGGCCAAGGACCCAAAGTCACAAAATCACTACAACTGGATTCCTCTGCCCACTCAGATCAAGGCCGCCAGAGTGGGGAAGGGTCTACACAGGGCATAAACGTGGGAGGCCAGGGTCACCGGTGAGTGAGCTTGGAGGTCATTGTCAGTTCCTTTAACATCCCTGTGGGTTTTGCTTCTCTTATAAAACTCTGATTGATGTTGGAGAAATAAGAATGTAAACATTTACATTTCAAAATATGAAAGCAAGCAAGCAGTCATTTGAAAAGATGCTTCACTATAGTGCAAGAAAATTCTAAATTAATTCTAACAGTTGATACTAGATGCTTACTTTCTTTGTTAATGTATTTGGTTGTTGCAGGGTCTTATTAGGCAGCTCAGATTCATAGTGATCCTCCTGCTTTCAGCCTCCCCAGCACTGGAACTACAGGCGTGTGCCACCACCCGGATTCTGTGCTCAACTGAATTTACTCTGGGGATTGGGCTGGTGGGGCATGTGGTGCCAGGGATGAATTTGATAAGCATGCCTAGGCTGGCACTTTAGTCCACTGAGCTATCTCACCGACTCTAGATACTTACATTTTACAGCGATTTTTCAAAAATACTTATAAAATCCCCACAAACAACAAAGTAGAGAAAAGGAAAAATAACTTTCCATAAAAGAAACTAAGATCAAGTTGCTTCCTTGGACTTTTCGACACTTCCCAAAGGTAACAGAGAATTTGTAAAGAGAAGGGTGGGGAGGGAATGTAATCAAAAATTCCACTTTCAATGAGGTGAGCAGTTGTTTACACAAAGACAGAGACTTGGAAAGAAAACTACTAATGGATACCTAACTAACTGAAGGAACCCAAAATTAAAAATTCAAACAAAATAAAAAGCAAATCAATTAAGTACACAGATTTACAGATAGCTAATGCTGTAATATAATCACAAAATTTAAACATAAAAGATGGCACATGCCTGTAATCCCAGCTACTCCATAGGTTCAGGCAAGAGGATCGCAGAATTGGTATCACCTCAGATCATTGAGCAAGACTTTGTCAAAATAAATAAACCTTTTCCAGCTGGAACCAGGGAGGGTAGAGAAGAGAAGAAAAAAAGGTTTCTGCTGTGCCAGAAACCCCTTAAGAAAAAGCAAAGACATGTCTCAGAGTTCAAGTTAAAACACCTGAGAAAGAAGTTTGCCTAGACAATGCTTCACAAGGCAAGGAAGAAGTTCATCTATGAAAAGCCAGGCACTATCACAAGGAGTACAGACAGATGTACAGAACTGAGACCCAAATGGCTAGGATGGTGAGAAAAGCTGACAACTTCCATGTCCCTGCAAAGCCCAAACCAGCATTTGTCATCCGGATCAGGGGTATCAATGATGTGAGACCAAAGGTCTGCAAGGTATTGCAGCTTCTTCACCTTCGCCAAATCTTCAATGGCACCTTCATTAAGCTCAACAAGGCTTTAATTAACATGCTGAGAATTGTGGAGCCATACACTGCATGGAGTACCCAAACCTGAAGTCAGTAAATTAACTAATATACAAGTGTGGCTATGGCAAAATCAGTAAGAAGCAAATAGCCTTGACAGATAGTTCATTGATTGCTCAATCACTTGGTAAATATGGCTTCATCTGCATGGAGGATCTGATCCATGAGATCTATACTGTAGGAAAAATGCTTCAAAGAGGCAGGTAACTTTCTGTGGCCATTCAAGTTATTATCTTCACGAGAAGACCAGATCAACAGGCTTATTAGAAGGATGAACTAAGGTATCTATCATGGTGTTTTCATCATTTGGTCAGTTAATAAAGTATCTGCTCCCAAAGTGAAAAAAAAGCCAGGATTTTTTTTTTTTTACATTGTCACATGTCTGTAATTCTAGCACTTTGGAGGCTGAGACAGGATTGCTATGAATATGAAGCCAGCCCAGGTCTCATAGTGAGTTCAAAGGCATCTTAGGCTATATCTGAAGACTTTATCTCAAGAAAAAAAAAAAAAAGAAACTAAAAAAAATACAAAATAAAAGGACTTGGGAAGTAGCTGAGTGAGGTCATGGATTTCATTCCTGGTAGTAAAAAAGAAAAAGAACAAGAGGTAAGAGGATGAATGGTTAAATGTATATGTTGGCTCTTCCTATTAGTAATACAAAGCCTGAGAGGACAGAGAAGAAAGGACTAGAAGTGAATGCACATGAAATTCTACCTTCTTCACAAGGAAGGTTAAAATTATGACATTTTAGAATAGGCCAGTGTTATGGTTTATGTCTAGTTGTCCCCCAAAGCCTCATGCAGTCATGAGGCAGGAACTTCTATAGATTGAGACTTGACTCACGAGTCACTGGGATTATGTGTTTTAGTACTGATCTAGAGTTTGAGACTTGATCTATGATCGCTGGGATTATGTATTCTAAGTACTTCTGGGATTATGGGTGTAGCCTGAGGCAGAAAGGCTGAGGTGGAGAGTCTGAATATAATATAAAGAGAGACAGGGAGACAGAGAGACAGACTGAAGTTGTTGCTCTCTGCTCCCCTGGTTGGTCAGTTGCTTCTGTCGCGATTGTTGCTGTTCCTCAGCCATAAACTGGGTGCTCTCTGCCCTATTCCACTCAGCCTTGGGCCAGCCGAATATGGACTGAAACCTCCAGTAACTGTGAGCTAATAAACCTTTCCTTCCTTCATTTTGGGTGTTGGGTATTTGTCCCAGCAAAAAGTGCAGAGTAACTAAGCCAGAAAGAGCAGTAGGAGCTGGTAGGAAAAATAATGAATTTTCTGGTAGCAAAAGTACACAAATTAAAACAACATTGAGATCCCATCTCACTCCAGAAAGAATGGCTATCATCAAGAAATCAACTAATAACAAATGCTGGCAGGAATATATGGGAAATAAACATTTCTTCACTGTTTGTGAAAGTGCAGACCAAACTGGAAATCAGTGCAGAGATTCCTCAAAAACCTAGGATTGTAGGCACCCTAAGCCCAACTATTCCCCTTCTGGATATCTTCACAGAAGAATTAAAGACATCATATCCCAGGGGCTGGCAAGATAAATCAACAAACTAAGCACTTGCTTAGGTAAGCACAGGGGCCAGGGTTTGATCCCTGGCACTGCATGCCATGCCAGCATCACCCCTGGCCTCACTGAGCCTGAGATGGAGTCTGGGTGTGGTGGCACACACCTATAATCCCACCACTAGGGAGATAGGAATCACGAGGATCATTATCAATTCAAGCTGAATAATGAGACCCTGCAGAAAAGAAAAAAAAAAAAAAACTTTAAAAAATCATCGCATAGTGGCATATGTGCAACCATGTTTATAGCAAAACAATTTGTAATTGTTAGATCTTGGAAACACCCAAATGCCCATCAACCCAGGAATAGATAAAAAAGAAAAAAGATGTTGTCTTTTTATACAATCGAGCACTATGCAACCACAAAGGATAAACTGTAGACTTTTATAGGTAAACAGATGCAACTGAAGATCAGACTCATGAGTGAAACAAATCAGATGTGCATATATGTAAACATCATATTGTCTTCTTAATGTGAAAAACTGGAAGAGTAAGATCCAAAATCAAAATGTACAGTAGATATTGTAAGATGAGCAGAAACTTTAAAAGGAAAGAAACTGGCATGGAAGAATGGAGAAAAGCAGGAAAGGAAAAGGGAAGTTAAGATAACTGTAATACTAATTTCTCTTAGCTCGTTGAAACTAAACGTTTGTACTAATATTGTTTGGACAATGAAATATCGATATCCTATGTTCTGAATAACTAATTTAAAGTTAGCAATGCACAGTGTATTAACCATCATTATCTCCTTATAGCTTGTTTGAAATTTGGTTTTATTTTTTCTATCTTTTTATAATGTTCACCTTTTTTATTTTACAGAAAAAAACAAATAAGAACAAAGACAGAAACAAAGTAACATAAAACAATACAAATGGTAGAGAATTTCAAAACAAGAATGGAAAACTAACAATGGCTGTTATAATACATATTATCAAATTTTCTGCTCATATTACCAGATATAGGTATGTAGATTGATCAAACAGTTAAACATTAGCTCTTCCTTTCAATAAGCTTTACTTTCTTTCCTTGTTCTTTTTACTTTCTAATTTTAATTTATTTTAAAGCGAGCAGAATAATAGGTAAGACATTAGAGATGATACACATTTGAAAGAACAAGATCAAAGTTATTGAACTGTGGTTGTTATATTACACACTGTTACCCTCAATGTACTTTCTCAGATTACAGATATTAGTGCATAAAGTTAGTCGAAGTAAAATTTCAAACATCAACTGCTACTTTCAAACAATTGATAGAGGGCCTGGAAGATAGCTGTGAGGCCTAGGCACCTGCCTGGCAAGTGCAAGGACCCAGGTTTGGTCCCTGGTACTGTATGCCAAGCCAGCCTCACACCATGCCAGTCACTTAAATCAGGCGGGATGGCACACTCCTGCAATCCCTGCACTGGGGAGGATGAAACAAGAGGATGACTATGCATCTGAGCTATGCAGTAATACCCTATACTAAATAAATAAATAAACAAATCTTTTGTAAAAACCTAAAAAAAAAAAAAAAAGAAATTAATAGTACAATCATCTCAGGTGTTCTGCATTTATACCTACATGATTTTTCCTTTCCTTTTTTTCCTGTTTTCTCCTTTCCCTCATTTCTCCTGTTTATCCCTTATGTTCAGTTTCTTTCCCTTTTACCACATCTATTGTACCTTTCAAATTTTATTTACTCTTTCAGGTTCTTACAATGGGGAGACAACACAATGTTTACACATGTGAATCTGGTTTATTTCACTTAGGAATACAGCCTCTAGTTGCATCCATTTACCTACAAAGTCCTCTTCCTCATAGCTAAATCTTGGAAACAACCCAAATGCTCATCACCTAAAGAACAGATTTTAAAATGTGGTTGTTTATTTTTTCCTTTCAAAATAAAAAATTTTAAATATTTAAAAATACTACAAGCCTACTCTGACTGAGGTAAACAAAACTCAGTTTAGGGGAAGGATGCCAGAATTTCAAGCAGCAGTTCAAGGGGAAGAGGGCCAAACCCAGAAAGGTAAATGGCATCTTGGAGATGTACTCACCAACATCAGCCCAGTGGACTCATCTGAGCACTGCGCCCAAGAGAATGGACCCTAACTATGTTTAAGTCTTTTTTGCTCCTCTCAGTATTCAAAGTTTCTGAAGAGAGAACTAGGTGAGCCAAATGGGGTCTGCTGATATCCGTGGGATGACAGGACTGTCCTTCATGGCCTCTCAAGGAATCAGTCTACAGTAGTAGATCTCTAGATGCTATCTGAAAACAAAATGAGAAGGAAATTGAAGACAATTCCAACAAGAGGTGGCCCAACCAAGTCAAGTCAGCCCTATCAGTGGTTCTAGATCGACAAATTCAAGAATCATGGTTAAAAATTCCCTGGAAAAATTTGTACCTATATTGAACATGTACAGATCTTTCTCCTAAATTAACTCATTATTCTCTAAATAATGTACCCTATCAACTATTTATATGGCATTTGCATTGAATTAGATATTGAAAATAACTGAGAGAGATTTAATGCATACCAGAGGGTTTACATAGGTTATATGAAAACATCACATCATAGAAGACTTTAGTATCTGCAGACTTTTGTACTCTGAGAGGGTCTGGAACCAATCCATCAGTGATACCAAGATATATTCGTTACAGTTATATACTGGTCAGCTTTTTTGTTGCTAGAAAAATATACCTGACTCACACAACTTAAGTAGGACAGGTTTACTTTGGCTCATAGCTTCACCCAGTTCAATGAATGCATGGTCAGGTGGCTCATGGTGGAAGAAGGCTGCGCAACCCTGGCAGCCAGGAAGCAAAGCATAGACAAGAGCCAAAGCAAAAAATACAACTTTTAAAGACATGAGCCCAGTGGCCACCTCCTCCACCTGATGCCCCTGCCAACAGCCATGAAGCCATCCGTGGGCTAATTCCACTGCAGAGCACAGCACTCTCATGATCCAGTCCCCTTCCCAAAGCCCTATCCCTGAATACAGGAGACTTCTGAGGGGCATTTTAGGTCTAAACTACAAGAAACTATGAGTTGAGGGAAAACAAGTAGACTCAGAGAAAGCAAAACCGCAGTGATGCAAAACCAACAGAACCAACAGATTTAGATCACTGAACTTGGGAGATGGGGTAAAAGATCTGAAGAACCATAATTTTAAAAAGCTGCTACTGAAAAAGTTTCAGATAACTGGCATGCTATTTATGACTCATTAACAACAATCACAATCTTGATATTTGCCTTAAATTCAACCACATAGTTGAGTTTAATCTCAAATGAACAATGTGGCCTCTTGTCCTTCGTGACTTTATTTTTCTGTATCCTGGCTTTTCTGATCTATATTTGTTTTCCTCTTATCTGGCACTGGTACCATTTGGGGAAGCTGGCCTAAAACATCTTGAAATTACAAAATGAATACATCAGCAACCCCACCTGACCCAGAAAAATCATTTCTGTGTGTTTCTGACTTAACAGTGGCTCCATCACTGCGCCCTAAGCATGGGAATTTTGCCTATAATCAGAGCCTCTCTCCCATGTCTTTCCTTTGTTGCACATTAGGATCTTCTGTATATAAACGTTTGGATCAGTATCGTATTTTTCATTCCTATGTGGTGCAAATTTAATCTCTCTTTTTCTCACACTTAAGTATCCCATTAACTTCTTAACCAGTTTCTCTCTGCCCTTTGACTCTGCACCATTGTCATATTAGATCCTGGTAATTTTACTTTTCTGCTTTAAAAAATAGTGATTCACTAGTGGTAATAAAATTTGGTGCATGCCTTTCACTGTAGGTTTGAAGATTCCTTACTATATGACAAAGCTAGGAGCACTTTTAGCACACCCTAAAGTGAAATCACACATTGGGGCAGTAAGTCTACTTTACTTTGCTTAATACTTTTTTCTATGTCCCCCAAGCACCCATGACTTCTTATTCATGGAGAGTAGAGGTGAATATACAAATGGAAGATGTGGCCAGGTGCCTGTTGCCTTCCTTTTGGGGAACTGCCTAGATTGTGTGCTGTGGGTTTCTCTTGGAATAAGCCTAGTGCCAAAACTCTGTCCCTGTACTCACAGTTTCCACAGTCAACATTTCACCTTATGTCTGATTTTCATGAAGCTGATGTTTAGCTGCATTAGCCTGGGTGAGTAATTGTAATTCTCAGATTGCATAAATGCATTGCCTGGATAGCTTTGTGTACAGTAAAAGGGACCTTTCTATACTGTTGCTATTTCAAGTGATCTCAGGGGGGCCTCAGTGAAACACGGGCTTTTGCAAGGAGTCTTGGGTTGAGATAGAAAAATAACAATGTTCAGGCGACTATGGATGACCCTGAACAACGGGTGCATCAGTAGGTCTCTGATTAGGCAGGGCTGATAGAAGCAAGAAGCAGGGGGGGGCGGGGGAGGGGGCGGAGGGGGGCGGGGGGTGTTGGTGCCCCCTAGTGTCCAACACATATATGGAGCAGCAAAGTGCTAGAAGTTTGGAGACCTGGTTAAACAAATCAAGGTGTTAAGGACAATTTATTTCATCTGTGCTCCACAGTTTTCTAAAGAGGCATTATGCTTCCAAATAAAGTTAAGGAATATTTCAGTCAGTCCTCAACCTCTCGGGGAAAGTTCTTAAATGTGTAAGTCTTTAGAAATGACAACAGTGCTGAGGAGCTAAATTAATATAAGACGCAGAAAGAAGATTGAAATACAAGGATGTTAAGCAACTTGCAATATACAGTCTTACACGAAAAAGAATCATGTATGCCATGTCCAACTTCCTAATGTTCCACTGGACTTTCAAGTAGGTGAATTTATAGTACTGTAAGTTAAGATTCAAGCTCTTACACAAAACCAAGGCATCTTTGCATGTTTGTAGTACATAATGAATTTGATAGGAATTTAACTACCATAAAATTGATGAATGAGCCGGGCGTGGTGGCTCACGCCTGTAATCCCAGCACTCGGGAGGCTGAGGCAGGAGGATTGGTGCGAGTTCGAGACCAGCCTGGGCTACAAAAGTGAGCGCAGGACCAGCCTCAACTGCATAGCGAGACCCTGTCTCAAAAAGACAAAAAAAAAAAAAAAATTGATGAATGAATATAATTAAATTTTGTGAAGAACTGTACCAGTATTCCCCATTTTGGCATGTTGGGTCACCAAGAACAACACTGAAAAAGATATCTGAGTCACCAATATGTCACATCCAATCTGTCCGCATTTCCATGGTAGTATTTGTGGTGATTCTAAGTAAAAGAATGAATTTTCTCCTTTAATTCTTATTTCAAAATGTCAGACATTAACTTAAAATGTGGGCAAATGTTAAGTATTTGAGACAAGATTTTATGGGTTTTCCTACAAGTGAACACTCACTAATATGTTACACTACCAGTACTTTTTTTTCATGAAGCCAATAAACCATTCAAAATTAAGTGAACATCTTAGAAGCGAGCATGTTGATCAATTCAGTGAGATTTACATATTTGTGCATTTGTGTGTGTGTGTGTGTGTGCATGCATGTGTGTTAGGGCTTGTATTTAGATATCCTCCAGTGATGCATGTCCTCATTGGTGGGGCTTTTAAGAACCTGCTCTATCTATCATGTATAGTATTGGGGGTAAGAGTGTATAGGACTAAATTAGCCCAGTGATTTGTTTAGCATAGTTTTGGGTGTGGCTGAAACAACTTACTGAAATCAGAAGTCTCACCCTGCATATGGGTGGCATCATGCAATAGGTTTGTAGACCATTTGGGATAAAAGGAAAAGGCAGTCTCACTTCCATTGCTGATGCTTGCTGCTTGCCGCTTGCCGCTTGCCACACTATGACCCATTTCTCCAATGCAATGCCCCTTTATCTTGCTCCCCTATCTTGGAGTAGGCTGACTATGGACTGAAGCCTATACAAATTATGAGCCAAAATTAATCTTTGTTTCTTTAATTGTAGAGGTCCAGGATTTTGTATCAGCAATAAGAAAAGTAACTAAGATGGTTGATTATATGCATGCATGTGTTATATAAAGAGTCTGCCAAAAAACTTTCTACAGAGATCACAAAAAAATGTATAAACATACTTTAAGTAAAGAAAAATAGCATGTTGTTTTTCCCGCGGATGTTATTACTGTTGTATGGGGTACCCTGGAGTATGTTTATACCAAAACCCCACTATACAGCTGGTCTTAAAGAAGAAACTAAAAACACATATGCAGCAACCTCAATTACTGAGTTTATCCAAACAGAAGTGTCCCACACTAACAAATATCTAGAAGTTAATGGGTCACCATTTGAGTACCTCTTGCAATTGTAGAGACTGAAGGCAATTTTTATTAAGCTTTTGTCTCAATAAATCTAGTATCAAATATTTATACAAGTTTTTCCTTTCCTTAACTGCATATATATATTTTAGATAGATAGATAGATAGATACATACATACATACATACACACACACACATACATAGACAGATCAACAGATAGATAGATAGTGGTGTGCAGGTAGACAGACAGACAGAATAGAGATGATAGAGACAGATTTAAGGAAAACCAAAAATTTCAAGACTGATATACAATGTTTATATTTTTCTATGTTTTTGTTTTACAAGTCCTCATGGTTTCCTGGAGAATGATAAAAAATGATCATGTAATATAGTACATCACTAAATTGCCAGAAAATTACCATAATTATTTTTATAAGAGACCACTATAATAATGATAAAAAGAAATGTAAGCTACACAATTATTTCTGTTCCATTGCACTATAGCTTTAAGAAGACAATAAAAGATACTAAAATCAATTATGTAATGAAATTAGTCTTTATTACAGATGAATGAAAGTATCCTGTATAGCCATAACACATTATTTGCAGATGTAAATTTTGCAAGAACAGAAAAGAGTTCATAAAAGTTATTTTCAAAATTAACTAACAAAAAATACAAAAGAATTGTCAAACTAGTACAGCTAATTAAAGAGGAAAAAATCCTTTTTCAACATCACTACTTATTTAACAGATGGAGCATCAGTCATCACAGTTTAAAGCTATAACCTAGTTCTTGAGCCCAGAGAAAAAGAAACGGCAGGTGTCTTAACAAGTCATTTTATTATTCATCAACAACTTAATTATCAAGAATCTTAGGGGAGGAGGAATCACCAATGAATGGTTAAAAATAATCCCTTCAGTGATAAATTACTCATAACCTATCAAATATCAGTGAAGAATCTGCATACTTTGTGCATATAAAGTAGTTTGCTAAAGGAATTTCTTTAAAAGACTTGGCTCACATGATGAAAATTTATTAATTTTATGTTATCAATGAAGCAATAATCAGATTTGAAATATTACAAAATAAGGAGCTATAGTTTCCAAGAGTTTTTGAAAAGGTCTTTATTCAAGTTGCAATTATTCTAATTTATATTTTTGTGCAGTAATGAGACTATCTCCAAAGTGTACAAAAAAATTGAAGGACTAGGGCTATCACAGGCAACTAGGCAGACAGAAATTAATATACACTGAGAGAAAGGCTGGGTTCTCAAGGAAATCGGCACAAAAATGAAGACATCAACATGGTGGCTCATGCAAAAGGCCAGGCCTCAAGATAAGGATGCATTGGCCAGGCCCACAGACCCCCTATGGAGGCAAAATTATGTTGTAAGTGGTGCCACCTGGTTAAGTAACTCCAGTTTACATCAGCTGCCTCTTTCTCCCCCAAAAGGTCTTTGCCCTTTTCATGTAACCTCATTACATCCCTTGTTTGCTTACTGGATCACTGTTAGGTCAGCATCTACACTACTAATCCTATAGGCTCAATATAGATGGATCCACATTGTACCCACATCATGATTTTGCTGGATAAAATACCCCAGACAAAAGGCCTTAGTGGCCATCTACTCAGGACCCCTCTTGGAAATTGGGTGGCTATTCTCTCCATATTTCCAATGAAAGTCTCCTAATTGCCTTGGTTTGTGAAGTCATTCTTTAATATTGTCAGTCCCTGAGCTCAGCACACTTGACATCTAACAGGATGGGAGTTGTATTTCCCCTATGATAAATACTCATATACGTAGATTCAATAATTGAAAATATTTTGTTATAACTGCTGTATGTATTTACAATTTTATTTTTTGTATTTACAATTTTAAATGTATTTAAATTTTAGCTAAAATATCTCAATGTAAAATACAACTATCATACCACTTTACTCCTAAACATTAGTTTTCTAAATATAAGAACTTTCTCTCACATTACCTTAACATACCTTTAAATTTTTAGAATATCATCTGCCTTTTAGAATTTTCAGATCCTGTATTTTTCTGATTGCTTCCTCAGTGTATAATTTAACATATTCCTTCTTAACTTCCTTATAAATAGAAAATTATTTTTATAGGCTCTATCAGATTCATGTTAAAATTTTTAACAAAATGTAATATGCTGCTCATACTTCAGGTAACTTCACATGCTGTCTTAAAACAATGAAAACAAACAAAACAAAAGATGTCAGTAGATTCTTTGATGAAGACCAGGTCCCTGCTTCACAGAGGATCACCTTTCAGCTTGATTCTCTAATGGCAAAAGGAACAAAAAGCCTCTGGAATCGCTTTCCTAAGAGCACTGATACCATTTATGAAGGACCTAATTACCTTTCAAAGATCTCACTTCAAATAGCATCACCTTATGGAAATGGATTTCAAAATATCAATTATAGGTGCACATGAACATTCAGTCAGTCATGTTATTCACCAAGGACCTTTATAGATTTAAGTTTGCAGCACAATCTAACATATGGATAAATTAAAATGCAATGACTCAAAATTATATTGCCTTCATTTTGATGCTATAATGATCAGAATTACGGATCACTTAACATTTTACAATAACAGATTGGGTGACTACACAGATGTGACGTGTTTGTGGCATTTTCAAGAAAAGTTAATTGAACTTCTAAAGGATTTTGAGGATGAAGTATAATTTATTCAGCCTAATTAACAGGATTTGGAATCTAGCTAAGACATCCTCACTTGTTTGAAAAGCAGCTATGACCATAATTCTTACTAAAGATATGGCTGACAATGCCTTCAATGTATTCACTGCAAAAATCATTAAAAAGTCAATTCCAAACATGTGACAGGAAGTTTTAAAACTGACCTTCATATACTTACTAGATTAAAGCATATTGAAGGCTATTGAAAAATACAATATATCTTAAAATGTTTAATTCATTATAGTAAAAGATACAATAGAGTCCAGCTCAAAACATAGCACTCCCACTCACTTGTACCTCAGCTATCCCCTCATTCCTTTCCACTTCCTAGGAGTTCCTTTTTGGAGTATTTGCATGAGAGGTGCTAGAAGCTACAGCGCATGTGGCTTCCAAATACCGCCCACTGGGCAGGCAGCTCATAACAACATGACGTGTACCCTTACCCACCCCATTCTCCAGATGCAGCACTGGGCAGCTTCTGGCTCGTCCTCCAGATCAAACTGATTAAGACAAGTAAACCATGTGAATCTATCCAGAACATTGAGACAACCAAAAGAGCACAACTAAAGGAGCTAAGAAATAAAATTGTATTTTACTGAATTTCAATAAAACATATTGCTTTTAAAAATATCACCTTATTAGTATATATTTATTTAAATTTGAAGTATTATGTAAATTAAAATATATATGGTTTTAATTTTTTGAGACCATGTATTTTTTGATGACGGGTTTTTTTCTTACTCTGCACAGCAGTCTGTGCACAGCTTCTTACTTGTTTCTTTTTCTAATCTATTCTTTCTTTACTATCACATTAAAAAATAGTCTTCCTTATATTTTTAAGTTCTAGAGCTTGCATTACAGATCAATAAATTAGGAAATCTTAAAGTAGAAGAAACTGCAACCTAGAAAACCTATATGTTGACTATAGCATAAATCAAAAATGCATTTAATACTTAAGCTTTGAACATCACAGTTTGGCCTAACTGACCTTAAATATGCTCAAACACTTATATTATGATGTTTTTTAAAAGTATCCTGAATCATAAATAAATGCATGACTTTATCTTTCATTTTAAAATCATTTCCTCATCCATTGCAAGGTTCATAGCTGATACCCATAGGGTAAAAAGCTGATTAATCAGAGAAAAATCATAAAGTATGTATTGAATACAAGTTTTATAGAGATCCCTTAGAAGTTTATATCTGTAATCCCTATAGACAAGTTACTGGAATCCTATTATGTTAATTCCAATGTACCACTTCCAGTGCAACCTATGGCAAGAACGAAGACACTAAGGTGTATTTGTATTTTTGAGGAGCCAAGGCATCCTTAGTCCAGCCATAATGACGGCTAACCGAAAGGAAGGCCTCAGCCCCTGGTTGCATTCCAAAAGTCTGTATTCACAAAGGAGTGGCTTGAGGATGAGTGACTGTGAGAATGGCAGGAAGCAGGTGAGTGCTGTGAACTGGGCTAGGCAGCAGGTCTGCATTTACCTCTACAATATGCAGAGAGCACTCTGCATTACACAATTGGGATAGTATCCAATGTTTTGGGGTTAGTGCTTCAGCTCTGATGTGTAATCTTTCAAGCCCTAGGAAGTCATAGCCTCTATCTTGAGGCTCAGTCCCAGCATACAATGTAGAGCATTGGTTCTTCATCCTGTCTCGATCTGCTCCCTCTAGAGAGCAGTGGGGGGGGGGGGGTCCAGGAAAGTACATCTGCCATCTTCAAAGATTCCCACTAGCTCCTCAGCTAGATTCATTGCTTAAAGCCAAGTGAAGGGACAAGGAAAGGTCCTAGCCAGCTCTGGACATGACAATACACGGAAATAGTGTCAGACACAGCCAAAGTGGAGACAACCAGTCCCTCTTTCAAGGAGTGTCATCCAGGTAGTCCTCAACAAAGTTTTACCCTTCAGAAATAAAGAACAAAAGACTTAGGGAAGCCGGGCGTGGTGGCGCACGCCTGTAATCCCAGCACTCGGGAGGCTGAGGCGGGAGGATCGGTGAGAGTT
>PVJA010030116.1:0-26093 GCA_004027025.1 Myocastor coypus
AAAAAAAAAAAAAAAGAAAGAAAAAAAAAGAATGAAACCCTTGTTTGCTAATACGCTGCAATACATGAAACGCACACTGCAAACTGTAAAAGAATCTTGCTTTGCATTTATTTTTACAGCTACCTTACTATTTTTCTTTTCTTTTTAATTTGAAGTTTTGGAGCTGTTGCACTGAAACCGAAAATTAAAGTAAAAGCCCTCAGTAGTACAAAAGCCAATCAGCATAGCCTTGCAGCCGACCCTGGCCGCCCGCGCAGCCTCGAGCCCTGCAAGGTGGGCGCAGGACTGTCCGAACTTACCATCCGCCGGAGGCGAGGCGGCGAGATTTCGGGGCGCGGCTGGGGGTGAGGACAAGCAGATTGCTGCCGGGACACGCGGCTCGTTTGCATTTCTATGGGGGCACACAATAGCTGAGGTCTGGCGTGTGGCAGTTTGCAGGGCAGACAATCAAGGCTTTCTGTGCCTAGCAACACTGTCCACCTGCCACTGGATGGGGTGGGCAGGGCCGCCTCGCGCTGGAGGTCACCGGGTTGCCTGGCGCGTGGACACCTAGGCCGCGTGCCGTCCCTGACCCGGGGTGCGTGTGCCCTGGCCCGCCTCATCCGCCTGAGATTCGAATCACCAACTCTGCACGGGTACGAACTGCCCAGAGAGTTGCAAGGAGCGCGGGGCTGTCGAACCGGAAAACCGCGGCTGTGGCTCCAACTGCGGGAGCTTGGGGAACGCAGTTAGAGAATCCCTTTTCCGGGACGCCACCTACAGGCTGGCGGAACAGATCCTGCTCGCCTCAGCTCACCCACCCTTACATTTTCACCCGCCGCTCCGAGGACTTGGCCTGGGACCCCCCCGGGCACAGTTGTGCAGCAGTGCAGAGTCCACAAAGGGAACGAATACAACTCAAAAGTCAAGCCTGCAGAATGCGGTCCGGGAGTAAAAGGGCTCCCGACGGCAGGAATTTCCACCCTGGGCCGACGGGGTAAAAGCCCATATCTTCTGCGATTTTAAAATATTATGCTTTATAAAGGTTGTTTTCTAGTTACAAAATAATAAAAGTGGAAGATAGCTTGGGAGATTGCTGGCATCTGACCGCTTATGCGCTCGGCTCACCCACCGATGCTGAGGCGGTACCCTGTGCAGGGTGGGAAGTGTGAGCTGGCTTCTCCTTTTTCTTGGAGAGACCTGGGCATTTGGTGACCGCGTGGGTTCTCTGGAAGCCCTCCAGCCTGGGGCGAAAAGGAGAGCGTTCACTCGGACTTTTCTAAGGTGGTTCTTGAGTGCACACTTGTGCACTTCTCAACCTCCTTCCTGTGTCGGAAGGCTGCCAACGCCTTCGGGTCTGTGAACCAGGCGCTTTGCGCCCCCCAGCGGCTTCCGTGGGAGGAGACGGCTCGTCCAGTTTAGCCAGTGTTTCTAGAAGTTTGCTTTTGCTTCCTGGCAGCTGAGAGGCAGCTAAGACCCAGGGTGTCTCAAGAGCGAGAGACAGCAGGGAGGTGCAGGATGCTCGATGAGTTTATTGCTATTTCCTTTCTTTTTTCTTACTTTTGTATAAAATACTCCTGCTCTTTAATTGAATAAAATACATGTTGAAGTGATTGGAACTTAGGGCTGTTATTTAACATTTCTTAAAATATATTACATTCAGGTTCCCAGGAAATGTAGAAATCAAAACTTATCAGATATCCGAGCATCCCTCTGATTTATAACAACAGAAATCTGTCCACAGGCCAGACCAGAGGAAACAAGGTCCTGCCCCGACAGGAGGCCAGGCTGGGAAATCCGGGATGCGGGTGGGGGAGGGGCGGCCGCCAGTCTGGAGCTGCCCAGATGACTGACAGCCCCTGGGGCCCTTTACTTTGCTTAAAGGTCTGAGGTATTCGGTTACAGGAAACTCTCCTTTCTGACAAAGGATATGGCTCTATCACTTCAGTCCCAGTGGGTCTAAAGTAAAAAGAATGGTTGTGCCAGGGGACAGAATCAGCCTGCAGCCAGACCCACCACCACTCCAGTTCACACAAATGCCTGAGCTCCAGGCCTGGGCAGCTGGCTCTGCGTTCCATGTGTGGGTCACACTGCAGGTAAGGAGCGCCTAGTGGCTTCTAGAAGACCTGGATGAGGCACCAACCATACTGGACAAATGCCCTACTGCCTCGCTAGGTGGCCATGGCTCTCCCAAGCTGCATTTGTGGGAGACTGTTAATCACAGATACCTGTGCAACATTCACAGGAAAAAGAAAATATGGATGTGTAACTGCTCTTGGCAACCAGAATATTGGACTGCCAATACCTAGGCAGCAGCCCTGAGGCTTCCTTTCCAAGAGAAATGCACAGTAAGGGCGGTCCGAAGGGAAATCCTCACAGAGGTTTGGTTTTGAAAACCCTTGAAGACAGGGGTTCAACAGTCTCAGACCCTTTGGAGGCTGAGGCAAGAGGATCCTCAGGTCAGTTCAAGCCCAGCTGAGGATGTATTAGACCTCACCTCAAAAACTGAGTAAGCAAATAGCCCCCAGGAATGGTTATAGTTTAACTGTTTTGTTACTGTGTTCTCCAAAATGTGCTTCTTGCTGACATGACTGAACATGTTTCATTTGGGTAAGAAGGGCAGCAGGCCCTAAGTAAGCAACCAGCTGTATGACACATTCCCTCTGGTA
Organism: Myocastor coypus; assembly: GCA_004027025.1. Lineage (NCBI taxonomy): Eukaryota > Metazoa > Chordata > Mammalia > Rodentia > Myocastoridae > Myocastor > Myocastor coypus. The sequence continues at coordinate 2,649 of PVJA010030116.1, forward strand.
GTTTCTCAAATGATTTACAGTTGGAGAGCACATGAGCACTACTACTGGATAGTAAACACATGCTCCACAGGACCTGGTGTCCGCTGGTAGGATGCAAACCAACTGCACAGGAGCTCCAGGCTAGCTGCAGGTGAGGTTTGTGAGGCCTAGAGGGTACCCTAGGAAAAGCCAAGCTCACTATCATCTTTCCAAACTTAGTAGCATTGTCAGAAAAGTATGGATTTTTAGCTTCTCTTGGTAACCAGAATGATTGGGCTACCATGTACCTAGAGCCTGCTGTGCCTCCATGGTAATCATCCTAGGGGATGGGGCGTGCAGGGCTCACCACAATAGATGCTGCTGTCTAGTGAGACATTCCCCATCGGACCATACTAGAGACTTTGCTCAATGATGTTATCTGCCTGTCTCCTGCATTGGACAAGGGACTCATCCTTGGGCAACAAGTCACAGGCAATGTGATGCCACCTGTAGGGGGCTGTACCTTTAGGCTTCCTCTAAATTTTAATAAATTTGCATCAGCAATCTTTGACATGCAAAACTCAAAATAAAGGGGACTGTGTCCTATCAATAAGTCAAAGACAGTCAGCCATCATTCATATCTCAGATCCTGCAAAACACACGTCTGCTAGAGTAGAACAGCACTCTAGCTGGAACATTCTGGGTCGACTCCTCTCCAAATCATACTGAGTCACTGTCACTATCCCATCCCATTCCTGTCAGCCTTATCCAGCCTTCTTCCTAGATAGAACAAGTTGCTTTAGGTTCTTGTGCTTTTATATTTTTTATTCTTTATTTATAATTGTATGTATGTGGTACAGGGTCTCAATATGCAGGTCAGACTTGTAGTGATCCTATTTCAGTCTCTTCATTGCTGGAATTATAGGTGTATACCACCATGTCCAGTCTTGGTGGCTGGCTCAGCATGCCTGGGGTGGGGCTGGCCCAGCATCTGGTACTGGAGATTGAACCCAAGCCCTTGTGCTTGCCTAGGCAGGCACTTAGACTACTGAACTATCTCCCTGGTCTGGGTTCTTATGCTTTGAGAACAGTATTGAGTCTTTTGTTGTTACTGTTTTTGTTTAAAAAACAACAACAACAACAACAAAAAAAAAAAAAACTTCTGTATGTTAAGATAGTCAGCAATGTCTCCCATGGCACAATTTTGCATTAGCTCAAAAGAGGAACTTGATCTTTATGCAAGATACATTTCTACTACTCAAAACCCAGCAAAAATGCATCCCAGGCCCTGAAGGGCGATCATCTTGGGTTGCCCTAATGGCCTGTCCTCCAAACTGTGCTACCCCTCCTCCGTGAAATGTGTGTCTGCAGATGGAGGATGCTCCTGATGACAGCTGAGACAGGAAACAGGAAACCAGTAAAGGAAACCCTGGGACAGCAAAGTTGCACATCCAAGGAGAGAGATTTCTGGAAGGAAGTTATTTAGGAATGTGCATTGCACAACATGAGGGTATCATTAGCTCAGCGAAGCCTGGAACATCAGGGGAGGGTGGCATGTCGCTTGTGCCTTTGATCCTCTCCATCAACAGTAAAGAATGCTTCATGCAAACACTCAGAATAACACTCCATGTTGCTGAAAACTCCTGAGAAGCCATAGGGTTTTCCAGCTTAGCTATGGAACCAAGTCTCCGAGCCTCAATTTCCCCATCTTTGTCCTTCAGGCATCTCATAGAAGTATTCCAGAAATTATTCCTAGTCACATCACGGCTTCCTGGGGATTGGCCAGGCAGCCATGGTTCTCAGTAGCTCTCAAGTTCAGATCTAACTTTCTAGTGCTGCCTGGGGAGAATGAGTGATATACATTCACTGTGCCATCCTACGCATGCCTTGATGTCATGCCCAGTCTGCAGGCGCAAGGAGCCCCTGCCTGACCCCACGTATCATTAAATTTAGGGTGACCTTTCCTTTGTAGCAGAGAAAGTATGCTAAGGTACTATAGCCACTGTCCTGAAATAATAAATATAGTGCATAGGACAGAATAGTCAAACCACAGAGAGGCCAAACTTCAGAGACCATGTTTTAATAACACCTCCAGCAAAGAGGCAGTGTGACATTGAATGCTGAGCTTACCAAAGTCATACTCACAGCTGGGCTCAGCTGCTCACTGGCTTTGACCTTTTGTATTTAACAGATTTCATTAATTTATTTTGTGGCACTGGGGAATTGAAGCCAGGATTTTTGTACTATGCTACATCCTTGGCTGGATTTTTTTTTTTTTTTTTTTTTTTTTTTTTTTTTTTTTTTTTTTTTTTTTTTTTTTTTTTTTTTTTTTTTTTTTTTTTTTTGCTTGGGAGGAGGGGGAGGGCAGCATCTTTTCTTTTCTCTTTCTTTCTTTCTTTCTTGAGACAGGATCTTGTTAGGTTGTTAAATTACTCCAATTGAGCTCAAAGTTATAATTCTCTTGCCTTGGCCTCCCAGAGTAGTACAATTACTGCCATGTGCTACCATGCCCAACTTGAACAAAAATGCAAGATGCTTTTGGGTTTGTTTTGTTCAGTAGGGCTATGGACTGAACTCAAAGCCTTGTGCACACTGGGTATACACTCTAACTCTGAACTGTACATTCCCAGCCTGGTGTATGATTTAAAGTATGAGGTATAGAGAATTCCTGTTTGTTGATTCATTCAATCCCCTTTTGTTAAGTTCTTCTAAAGAAGGACTTTGCATGCATACATAACAAAGGTATATTGCAACATTTCTTATAGCAGTGTAAATTGAGAACCATAGTGTTTTTTTTTTAACTTTAAATACTTTAGACTAGTGTTGAATAACTGTGAAGCCAGAAATGAAACAGTAGGCAACCCCTCAAAAGGTATTTCAAACAGTATTCCATGGTACGGTAACTCTTTATTATTTGGTACGGTATTTCTTTATTATGTGACTAAAGAAAACAAGCTACAAGTTGCACAATTCAAAATTTCAAAATCCTTTAGTGTGCATGAAAGTCACTGTAAGAAGTATCAAAATAGAAAAGGTGGTCGTATCTTAAAGCGATGAGGTTTCTTATTTGCCTTGCTATGTTGGTCTGTAGTTAAGTGTCCTGCAATTTGATGTTTTGTAATGCCAACTGAAATGTGTGTACAAAGAACCTTAACATTAGAGCACACTGCCCAGCTGATTCCTGCCCAGGCCACTGTGCCTCGTGACTTGGGTCAGTATGGCAGTAGATCTGGAAGCCAGATGTCTTCGCACCATTTGACTTAGGCCTGTTCCTGTCGCCAAGCGATGGTCATATCACACTCAGAAGATGGTCCCAGTGTGGTTGGGCCAGACTTCTATGCACTCTGCCAGGTTCCAGCAGCCACAAACAGGGACTCTGACCTGCACGTGAGTTCACCAGGACCCCTGGGAAATGTGTCTTATATCCTGAAAAATAGACTTGTAACCAAAATGTATCTCCTACTCCCTTCTTGATAAAAATGTCTACTTTCCAGAGGTGAATTGCAGCAATGCATTGTGACAGCTGTTTCCACTCTCTGCACAGTATATCAGGGAACTCTAAAAAGTCAATGTATTTAAATATATTCAACCTTACTTTGAGACATAACTTCTGATGTTTGGCCCTCATCCATTTGAGATGGCTGAGACTGGGCCATCATCACCATCAGCACCACCACCAGCATCTTCCTTGCCTGACTTTCCTGGACTTCCTACATGACAGCTTGCCAGGCATTATGCTAACAGATGTGCTAGGTAAATGCTAGTATCCGAATTTTCCACATAAAGAAATGGGCTCAGAATGGCTAAGCCGCTTGACCAGGGTCATATGGCTGGGCAACAACAAAGTTGAGTGTTGGAAACTCCACCCTTCTTGCTGTCTCCTGAGTTCCTGATCATAATTAAGAGGGAAGAGTGAAATTCTCTGAAAAACTTTTGATAGAATAAGACCATGAGGCCAAAGTGGGAGAGTTGGAAGTTGGAGCCAGCTGGGGCAACTTAGTGACTTAGCAAGATCCTATCTCAAAATACAAGGTGATCTAGGAACTGAACTCAGTGCTAAGACCTTGGGTTAAATTTCCAGTACTGCTAAAAGAAAAGAAGGCAAAATCATCAAGTAAGGGAAAGTTTCAAGAACCTTAAGGAGCCCTGAGCCTTATGGAACCTGTCTGGGAAGTGGTCACACAGTGACATCCTGTGGCTAAAGTGAATATCACACCCAGAGCAGAAATGCAGGGCTTATTGCAGGGTACACTGCCCTCAGGTTTCCTCATGCCAAGATCACACCAGCGGCCAGGCAGGCCTCATGGATGGTCTTGTAGGGCTTGGTGCCCATGTAATAGGGCAGCCTGGGTGACTAACAACAGAGAAGAGAACTGGCCTCAGGGCACCATTAACAGGGCAGCTGTGATACCCAGCCCCACTTCAGAGGTGGCAGACTGAGTTTTCTGCAAATCAATGACCTGCCCAAGGTCACACAGCTAACAAAGGAGCTGGCATTCTAACTGCTACCTACCAGCACCCAGCTTATGTTGACTCTGCCATCCTGTGAGTAGAACATGGGGTCACAACCAAAGAGCCACCCCGGGGCACAGCCCATGTACACAAGCCACATGCTCAGAAAATTCAGGCCACTGTATTATACCCACTTCCTACCCCAACTTTTTCTAGAAAAAGTAGAAATAGTGATTTTCCCTGTGGCCTTTGATGTTTTAAGCTGCCCTATCTGAACTGCTGTATAGTGCATGGCTGCGTAAGCATATGTAAACTTGGAGGGACACGCAGGGCCCTTCCTCCAGGACATTCCCAGCCCTGCAGTCTTGGAAGAGACTTCCAGGAATAATGTGACAGGGACAGTGATGCTCAGGCAGGACGTCCACTCTGCACAGCTCTCGATGCTGGTGCACCCCTGGCTGGCTTGTCCTTGTCCCCTTGGTGGTTAGGACTGTCACCCCCTGATGATGCTTTATAGGACTTCCTGCTCAGTGCAAGCCAAGATCAGCAGCCTCCACTTCCCTTGGGTGCTTGGCAGAAATACAGAACTTCAAGACCAGCACCAACTCACCCTGAATCAGAATCAGAACCTGCATTTTCACAGGCACCTGGATGTGTAATGACTGGTGAGAGCCCCATGTGGGGAGCAGGGTGAGAGAACTTGCCCTGTGCCTCTGCCAGGGGAGAACACCAACAGAAAAGTCCTAGAATAGGATGTGGGAGTATCAGATGAGGGCTGGGGTGTGCTGCAGGAACCCAGTCCCAGCAGATCTTGCTGGGTGGAAAGTGGCCAAGGAAGAGAATGCCAAACAGCAGGCATGCAAGGCAGGATCAAAAGCCATGGTGAGTGTTTGAACTTTAAAACTTTAGTACACTAAAGGACACAGTGCCATTGGTCCCCCCTCAAAACATTCCTCTTCTCTCTTCTAACACACGTATCCCATCATGCGTGCCACTTTCAAAAGCATTTCTGGAAGCCCTCTCTTATGAATGCCTTTATAAGGTGTGATCAAAAAAGCAGTGAATAAAAAAAAGCAGTGAATATTGTGCCAACTGTAACCCAATATACAGGCAAATTCATAAAAGCATGATAGTGTGTTCTCCTTCACCAGGTCTGGGGCAGTGTGGACTCTGTTTCCCATAAAGGATAAATATTTTGAATCAATTCAAGACTTTTTTTTTTTAATTTAACACGGGTTATATTACATATTTTCATCATCAGATCAGTTTAGGTTAATACATATAGGTATATAAGATTGATCAAACAATTAAACATTAACCCTTCTAAATCAACATTATTATTTTTTTTTCTTTTCCCCTTTCTTTTCTTTGAAAGTTGACATATTGCATATTGTCCTCACAATCGTTCTAAAGAGTACAATGTGTGGGCATGACCCACCTCCCTATTGATGTTGCTTAGGGAAAAAAAAGGAAAAGAATATACTTCTCTTTGGACTAAGAGGAAGCAGGTACATATATAGTCAAATGTTCTGCAATTGCAGTGGGCCACCAGTGAAGCTTGTGATGTTGGAGGCTATTGAATCTAAGCCTCCTAAAGCTCGTCTCACCAGTCTAGCTCTGTGTTTCATGCATTGTAATTAAGCATTTTTTTTTCCTGCTGGGTGGTCAAGGGCAAGTTGAAGCAAGACCTGTATAACAAAACATTCTTTTTTTTTTTTTTTTTTTTTTGTATCTTCCAGGGTCAAATCCCCTCAGGCAATTCAAGACATTGAGACAGCATGAAGCATACTAAAGACACTCATAAAAGGAAACTTCCAGGGCCAGGGAGATTGCTCAATGGAATAAATGCTTGAGTAGCAAGTATAAGGTCCTGAGTTCAATCCCTGGTATTAAAAAAAAAAAAAAAAAAAAAAAAGGAACTACCAAACCTGCTTCAGAAAGCAGCAGAAATGAGGGGATTAGTGTGTCTGAAATGAGGGGGAGAGTTTTGAGAGGGATAGAGGATAATGTGCTTCTTACTGTGATAACATTTTAAAGAAATTTAAACATTCATTTATTTTTCAATCATACCGTGTAGCAATGACATGAACTGGTCTAGGACTTATTGGCTTTGGCTTTGGGATATCACAAGACATCCAGGAGATGTCAGATGTGGAAACCGTGGACTGCATTATAGCACTGAGAATTACCATGACCATGGTTATTTGCCAGATTATTGCTGAGTTCAGAAAAGAAGGAAAAGAGATAGCCTTCTGATCAGTCCTTGAGCCTGTCCACCTCTGGTCCAAGGGGAATAGGACATTTTGTCTTGTTTGGGGCAGTTCTAGGGATGGAACATGGGCCCTCACCTATGAGGCAGGTGTCTACCACCAGCTATATTCCCAGCCTTGAGAGTGTTTTGACTTTGGCATGGAGATTGCCTGTGGCCTCCTCTGTGGCCGTGGATGTTCTCAGCACCAGCTCCAGTGGATGGATTATGAACTTTCCATTTCCTGCTGGCCAACTTCATCCTGCCTCTCCCCTGCTGGGGGTGCTGACCCTACCATCGAGCCACTTTCAGAAAGAAGCCACTGTCTTCCTGTGTGGGTAAGCCCCTGAGCTGGCTGTAGCCATTACTGTCCTCTTTCATAATTCTGTGTATTCCAGATGTCTTTTGAACAGCATTTCAGATATGGGAAGATACAGAATAGCATAACAAAGAATCTTGTGACACTCTTTCAGATTCCCCTACTTTTCTGTATTTATCTTTGCCACTCTCCTTCAAATATATGTGCATGTATTTCTTTCCGAAACATTTGAGTAATACAGATATGATACTTCTTTACCACTGGTTAACATCAATGTATAATTCTAAAAGAAATATTCTGCTAATTTCATAAGGGTCAGTGAGATAGCTCAACAGACTAAGTACTTGCTTAAGCAAACTAGGGGACTGTGGTTCGATCCCAGCACCAACAAAAATGCTGAGCATGGTAACAAATGCCTGTAATCCCAGCACTGGGGAAGCTGAAAACAGGAGGATCATTACAAGTCTGAGCTGCAAAGTGAGACCCTGCCCCAAATATATTTTTAAAAGAAATTTCTCCTAACATCAAATTAAAAAGAGCTTAGAGTGAAGTATTTCAAATCCTGAAAGAAAAGAACTTCCAACCCAGATTGATGCACCCTACAAAACTATCTATCAAATTTAATGGAGAGATAAAACACTTTCATGACAAAGAACAACTGAAGAAATTCATGACCACCAAACCCAACCCACAAAGAATACTGACAGTTATCCTAGAAAGGGACAGAAAAATGTCACAACTTTAAGAACAACAGAAAAGAACCACTAACCAAAACAAGCAATTAAATGGAGGGGAGAAAGTAGAGAACAGAGAATCTACAGCAAGAAAATAACATGATGTGGCTGGGCATGGTGGCACACGCCTATAATCCCAGCACTTGGGAGGCTGAAACAAGAGGATCAGTACAAGTTAGAGACCAGCATGGGCTACAAAAGTGAGTTCAAGGCCAGCCTGAACTGCATAGTGAAACCCTGTCTCAAAAAGACCAAAAAGGAAAATAACATGACAATAATAGAGCAATGCTATCAGTTATAATTATCAATATAAGTGACCTTAATTCACCAACCAAAAGAATCTGCTGCATAGTGAAACCCTGTCTCAAAAAGACCAAAAAGGAAAATAACATGACAATAATAGAGCAACGCTATCAGTTATAATTATCAATATAAATGACCTTAATTCACCAACCAAAAGAATCTGATTGGCAGACTAGATAAAAAATCCAAAATATGCTATACACCAGAAATATATTTAATATGGAAGGAAATTCATAAGCTGAAAGTCAAAGGATGGAAAACAATACTCGATGTGACAAGAACCAAGAAAAAAAGCAGCATTTGGGTTGCTGACAATGTGAAACTTCAAACCAAGAGTGATAAAAAGAGATAAAGAAGGCTACTACATACTTTTTAGGGGAAAACAGCAAGAGGAACAGATAATAATTATAAATACATATATTCACTCAATATAGGAGTGCCCAACTATATAAGATAAACTTTAAAAGATATGAAAAATCAATTGAGCAATAAGACAATTATATATACTGGGGGACTTTAATATCACATTAAGAAAAAGAGATAGATCAACTAGGCAAAAAAAAAAAAAAATCAGCAAAGAAATAACAGAACTAAACCAAACTTGTGAAGAAATGGTCTTAGTAGACCTTTACAGAGTATTCCACTCAACTGCATCAAAATATACATTCTTCTCAACTGCATAAGGGTGTTTTCCAAAATAGAGCATATACTAGCACATAGAGCATGCGTAAGTAAATGCAGCATATTATCTGGCAATAGCACAATGAAACTGGAAATTATTTACAGAAGAAATTTTAAAAACTCCACAAACACATGGAGATTAAATAACACCCTCTTAAACAATCAATGGATCATAGATAAAATGAAAAAGAAATAAAAAATATTTATAAGCAAACAAAAATGCAGATAAAACTTACTAGAGCCTGTGGGATGCAATGAAAAGAGTTTTAAGAGGTAAACATATAGCAGTTAATTTTCAATCAAAAAAATAGACTGAACCCAAATAAACAAGCCTAGGCTGCACCTCAAACTTCTAGAAGAACAAGTTGGGCTGGGGAGATAGCTCAGTAGAATAAGTGCTTCCCTGGCAAGCACAAAGGCCTGAGTTCAATCCCCAGTTCCATAAATAAACAAACAAACAAACAAATAAATAAATAAATCAAAGAACAAGTCAAGCCCAAATACCAAAGAAGGCAGAAAATTATAAAGATTAAAGCAAAAATTATTGCAATGGAGATGAAAACAATGCAAAGAATTAATGAACCCAAGAGTTGGTTCCTGGAAAGAATAAATCAAATTGATAACCTTCTAGTCAACCTAATCAAAAAAAGGAAAAAAAAATTCAAATTCGTGCAATAAGGAATGAAAAGGGTGAAATCACTAGACACTATAGAAATTCAGAAGATCATCAATACTTATTTCCAAAATCTTTAGTCTCACAAGATGGAAAACACAGAAGAAATGGACAGATTACTAGATATGAACTATCAAAGCTGAATCAAGAAGATATAAAAATTCTGAATAACCCAGTACCATTTAATAACATTGAAAATGTAATAAAAAACTTACCAACAAAGAAATGCCCAGGTCCTTATGAAGTTACTGCTAAATTCTATAAGAAATTTAAAGAAACTGCAATGTAAAGTCTTTTCAAACTCTTCAATGAAATGGAAAAAGAAGCAATGCTCCCAAATGCATTCCTCAAAGAAAGTATCACTCTGATAATAGTTACAAAAATCCTCAAAAAACTACTAGCAACTAGAATGCATCAAACCATCAAGAAAGGGGCTGGGGAGTTAGCTCAGTAGAATAAGTGCTTGCCTGGTAACACAAGATCCTGAGTTCAATCTCTGGTACTGCAAAAAAAAAAAAAAAAAAAAATCAAGATTATACATCATGACCAAGTGTAACTCATTCAAGGAATACAGGGATGGTTCAATATACACAAATCCATAAGTGTAATACAACACTTCAACAGAGCCAAAGACAAAAATCACACAATCATCTCAATAGATGCTGAAAAAACTTTTGACAAAGTCCAACACTATTCATGATAAATATATATATATATATATATATGTATATATATATATGACTTTCTACTCTCACAGAAAGTCAGAGTAGATGGTTTTTATCTCATCTTGATAAAAGCTGTCTATGACAAACCAAGAGTCAGCATCATACTCAATGGACAAAAAGTGAAAGCCTTTACTTCAAAATCAGGAAAAAGACAAGGATGTCCACTGTAACCACTACCGTTCAATATAGTTCTGGAAATATTAACCAGAGGAATTAGATGAGACAGACAGACAGACAGACAGACAGACAGACAGTCAGACAGAGACAGAGAGAAATAAAAGAAATAATGGAAATGAAAAGAAGTGAAATTATCCTAGAGATGACATGATACACTACACAGAAGACCCCAAGAACTCCACCAAGAGATTTGTAGATTTAATAACCAAATTCAGTTTTGTTACAGGATATAAAATCAGTGCTCAAAATTCCATAGCATTTCTATACACAAATAATGAATACACTGAGAAAGAAACTAGGGAAACCATGCCTTTCACAACACCACCTAAAAAATGAAATATTTAGAAATATGTCTCACAAAAGAAATAAAAGATTTATACAGTGATAACTATAGCACTATGAAATAAGAGGTTGAACAGGATTTCAGAAAATAAAAAGATGCTCCTTGGTCCTGGATAGGAAGAATTGACATTGTGAAAATGGCTATACTTCCGAAATTGTTGTACAGATTCTAGGCAATCCAAACTACAATATCTTTAGTATACTTGACAAATATAGAGAAAACATTCCCAAAATTCATTTGAAACCAGAAGAGACCCAAAATATCAAAAACAATCCTGGGCAACAAAGGAAAGGCAGGAGGTATCACAAGCCCTGACCTGAAATTGGACTACAGAGCTACTGTGACAAAATCAGTATGGTACTGGCAAATAAACAGGCCTGAGGATCAAGTGAATAGATTAGAAGATGAAGATACAACTGCAAACACACTCAGCCACCTTATCATTCACAGATAAGGTGATACATTCCCCACCTAATTTCCAAGTTAATTAATTAATTAATCAATTACTTTTCCAGTTAATAAAGATACCTCTTTATTAATTGGTGCTAGAAAAGCTGATCTTTTTACATGCTTTTTTTAAGAATTATTTTATTTTATTTTTTTCTTGTTTCGGAACTTTTGTTTGTTTGTTTATTTATTTTTATGGCCGGCTCAGCCTGCCCTCAGGGCAGGGCTGGTGTAGCATATAGTGCCGGGGATCAAACTGCGGTCCTTGCAGCCGCCCAAGCTTTCCTAAGCAGGTGCTTTATACCACTGAGCCATCCTGTTGGGCCCCTGGTTTTTTTTACACGCTGAGAACTAAACTAGATCCATTTCTATCACCATGCACTAAACTGCAGTCAAGATGGATCAAAATTTAAATATTAAAACTGAAACACTAATTTTTTTGAGAAAAATGTAGACTGAAATCTTGAAGACGTAGGGGTCAGTAGAAAGTTCATGGGAAAAAAAATTCATGGGAAATAATTCAAAGAATCAACAACTGAGATGAGACCTCATCTTCTTAAAAAGTTTCTGCATCTCAAAAGAAATCCCCAACAAACTGAAAAGAAAGCGCATGTATTGGGAAATAAATTATGACCAGTTATCCTCTAGAGAAAGGGCTTCTGTCTAGAATGTATAAAGAATTTTAAAAGATTTGGCCCCCAAAATTAAAAGGCTGCATTCAAACATGGACACCTGAGATGAATATATACTTCTCAGATGAAGAAATACAAACGAAAAATAAATATGTGAAAAAATGTCTAATATCATTGGTCATTTAAGAAATGCAAATTAAAACAACCCTGAGATTCCATTTCACTCCAGAAAGAATGGCTGTCATCAAGAAGTCAATCAATAACAAGTGCTGGAGAGACTGTAGGGAAAAATGGAACATTTCTCCATTGTTGGTGGGATTATAGACTGATACAACCACTACATAAATCAGTGTGGAGATTTCTTAAACAGCTAAGATTGGAAATCTCATTCAAACCAGCTATTCCCCTTGGGTATTTTTCCAAATGAACTGAAACCACATCCCACAGTGATATATGTGCACCCAAGATTATAGCAGTGCAATTTGTCATAGCTAAATCCTGGAAACAATCCAAGTGCCTATCAACTGAAGAATAGATAAAAAGATGTGGTACTCTTACACAGTCAATGAAATATTACTCAGCTACAGAAAGGGTAACTTTGAGGCTTTTATAAGATGCAACTAGAGACAATACTCATAAGTAAAATAAATCAGACCTGCATGTGTGAACATCATATTGTCTTATTAGTGTAAGAGCCTGAAAGAGTAAATAAAATCTGAAAGGTACGATACACAATGTGAAAGGGCAAGAATGTGTTCAAAGTAATGGACAAGCTGGAATAAGGGAAAAGGACAGGAGAGAAAGTGGGGAAAGATGCATGTATGCATGTATGTGTATGTATGTATGTATGTATGTATGTATGTACATATGCTAAGATAATTGTACATCTGATTTCGGCTCGTCTGGAGATACTTAAATTTTTTCTTGTCTTTTTTAATTTCTTACAACTTTTTGTGACCAATCTTTCATGCTTATATCTGGTAATCTGGACAACTAATTTCAAGACAACATTATGCAATACAGCAGCCATTGTCAAATTCCTATTATTTTGTTCGGCAAATTTCTGTATCATTTTTAGTGTTTCGTTTTGTTTTACTGTTTTGTATTCTGTTTAGGTAATGGAAACATAAGAAAAGTTTAAAAAGAAATATTCCCCTATACCTATAAGCTGTAGTAAAATGAGCAATTTCAGGACAGTTACTCTGATAGAATGCTCTTATTTAGTCTCACCTGAGATGTTGTTGGCCCCTATGTGTCTACTGGCACACACAGGAGGACCCAGAACCACGCAGAGTGCTCAGGACCTGTATATCTTAAGTCTCTGCTGTCGGAAATCATTCCTGAGTTTCTCTGTGACATTTTCTGACAGATGCCTTTGTAAGAGTTCAGGCAAATTGCAAGGCAGACTTCAGTGACAGTGTGGGGGTGAGTACTCTCAAGTCGAGCTCATCAGCCTGTGGTGCTCCAGGGAGGCGGAGCAGCCTTCAGGAAAGGCCCCACAGTAGGAAGCAGATCACTGGATGCGCCCTCAAAGGGGACCTCGCCTCGCCTCTTTCTCTTTGTTTCTGGGTGCCGCAGGGTGAGCAACTCACACCACTGTATCCTACCACACTGCAACATTGGTTGCTAGGACTTATTACCATGGATCACCTTTCCTTGGGTGATTTTCTTAGTTATTTTGTTACAGAAATTTCCAGGGGAATTCTGTTGGGTCTCTCCTTTTCTGCTCTGAGGTCTGGTGCTGGGCAATGGTACGCCCTGCATATGGTGCGGCCCCATCTTCTTGCTGCAGTGTGCCGAATCATCTGCTTTGCTTTGTCCTACATGTATTCATCCCCCATCCTGATGTTCACGGGCTCAAGTAGTGTCTGCAGTGTTCTGTGCAAAGCTGTGTGATGTGTCCATACTTTGCAGGAGGTAATGGGGGCCATGGAAATAGTTCTGCTGTAAACGTTAAGCTTCTACTACAAAAAAACTGGGAAATAAACTCAAGGTGTCTAATGGGATGTTAGGATTATTTGTTCTCTTCTTAGCTCACATTTTGAATGGCTGGGCGAGTTATTAGCTCCTCTGAATCCCCACTGAAATTTTTTAAAATCCTTTATTTTATGTATGTATTTGGTACAGCGTATCACTATGCAGCTAAGACTTACAGTGATCCTCCTATCTCAGCGTCCTCATCACTGGGATTACAAGTGTATACCACCACACTTGGTTTCAGTGGCTGGCTCAGTGCAACGCTGGCATGGCATTCAGTACCGGCTGTTGAACCGGGGTACCTGCACTTGCTAGGCAGGTGCCTAGACTGCAAAGCTATCTCCCCAGTCTTGAACTTTTAATTTTTAAGATTTACACTTGAAACCTCAACACTCTAAGAGGATAAAACAGGAAGATCACAAATTCAAGCCCAGCCTGGGAAACTTAGCAATTTAGTGAGATCCCGTCTCAAAAGTTTAAAACAAATTTTTAAAGGGTCAAGGATGTAGCTCACTGCAAAGATCCTGGGTTCAATCCCCAGAACTATAAATATAAATAAATAAATAAATAAATAAATAAATAAATAAATAAATAAATAAATAAATATTAATATCCAGCTGGGTTCCTTAGTATGCATCTCTCATCCCGCCTACGAAAAAGAAGGCTGAAGCAGGAGAATTGCTTGAACTCGGGAGTTTGGGCCCAGCCTAAGCAAAATAGAAAGATTCATCTCTTCAAAAAATATTAACAACTTTCTTAACCATTATTACAGCTTGTGTCTCTACATGTCCCCTCAAAGCCACATGTGGTCATAGATGGAATTTTTCAGAGGCAGCTGGATCTAGGGTGTGTGACTCTGGGATTGATTCTGGTGTAGTGCCAGGCTCAAGGGCACTAGGATCAAGGTGTGAGTGCTGCCTGACCTAAGTAGCCCAGCTATAATACAAGGGACAGGAAGACACTGCTCAGGTCCCTTGCTGTGTTGCCGCCTTCTCCCTGCCACACATGGACCTTTTGTTCTCTTCAATGTCTTTCTGCCACACCACGCCACCCTGGAATCAGCTGATTAGGGAAGGAAACTTCTATAAACTGTGAGCTAGGTAAACCTTTCCTCCTTTACCTTGTGAGTATTGGGTGTCTTGTCTCAGCAACCAGAAAAGTAACCAAGACAGTCATTGTCCTTGTTGCCAAGACACAATCCCAGGTACAGCCACACTTTAAAGGAGATGTTTATTTTGGCTCCCAGCTTTAGACATTTCAGTCCATGCCTGGCAGGCTGAGGCACAGAAACATGGTAGAAGGGGCACAATCCAGGCACAGGACACAAGGAAGAGGGAGGGCCCAGGAGGGGCCATGCACCCCCCCCCCCGGTACCCAGCTCTGACTGGCCCCACCTCCCAGCAGTTCTGGCAGTTCTGAACTCCAAGGAGAACATCACCTTCATGATCAATCGCCTTCCAAAACCCACCTCTGAACACATGAGGTCTTGGGAGCAGTCTAGATCTGAACCCTAACAACCCAGGAAAGGTCTTGGTGTACTTGCACTGCCAGGAAAGTTGATAGCAAGAAATACAGTGCTTTGCAGGGTGATCAGGGTCTTTCCATAGTGCAAAGCAAGCTTTCTGTTTCCATGGCAGGAAACCCAACTCACAGGGCTTCTGTGAGCAGCTCCTGCCTGACCCCTCCTGGTCCTCTCAGACTGTGGCTGCCATCACAGCTATTCTTCCCCGTCCTCCTGTCACCCCGCCTGGACAGGCTTGGCCACCCCACCCTGTTCACCCTACTCATGAACTGTCAACCCCCAGCACATAGGAGCCCTTAGCAGGTACAACAAGCTGTAGGTGCTAGGTTGGTTTGAACAAGGCAAGACACGGGGACTTTTCACTGGCAGCATGATAAAGCCCCTCACCTAAGCTCACTGCTCAGACTGACACAGAACGTAGTTCTTTGTTACTAGCGTGGGGTGAAGTTTAGACATCCTCCCTGGATTCACAGAGCAACTAATGGGGACCAGAGCAGGGCAGACGGGGCCTGCACTGCAGACCTGGTAAGCACTAACCCAATGAGTCTTGGTCTCAAAATGTGACAGATACAGGCCACATCACCGAGGGCTCCCAGACATGGAAACAGGGCTCCACCCAGCACTGTACACAAAGCCTTTTGTAACTCATGGCCCTGTGGCCTCCTTTCAGTAGCAAGGAAGCTGGGGAGGAAGAGCCACATCTCCACTGGTAAGGAAAACCTAACAGTCTCTGTACAAAGACCTCTAGAGCACGATTCCAGCCCTGTGACCTTGTCCTTACAGCTGCCACTGCCTGCATACATGTGCCACTGTTGCAATATAAAGTTTATCAGCCACCAGGAGACCACGGTCATACCCACATCTCAGCCTCCTGTGCTAGGTGTCCCACCAGCCACGTGAGAGAGCAAGCTGGGGCCCACCAGAGGGTGCCCCTTCTGGGACTCCTAGACCCCCGAAACCTAAGCAACTACAAATGCCCACTTATGGAGTGGCCTCTGCTAGTCACTGCCAGCTCCCCATCAGCTTCTGAGCTCTGAAACCCTCCTGTGGTTTCAGGAGGTGAGAGAACCAGGTTCCTGAAAGCCCCTACTATGTCAGCCAACATTGCTGCCTGGTGGACCCTGAAAATAGCCCAACGCTCCTCTAAAGTACATCAGTGTGCCTGAAGAGGCCCTCACCGGCTGTCTTTACAGGCCAACCCTGATTCATCCCCAGTCACCAGCTGCACAAGATGCTATATTGGGACTGGGATCTGGCATCACCAAGGCCCCAACCTCAGGAAGGCCACAGTTCTGTGGGACATCCCACACCCTCACCAGACATCATTATGGCTGCTATGAACCCTAATGGGAGCACCCCAGAGTCTGGGGGCCAAAACCATCAGAGGGCACACGGCAAAAAGTCTAGAAAGTGTGTGAGCTGCCACTGTCCACCTCCCCTGCAGCCTACAGCAGTGACACTGTACAAAAACAGCAAAGCTCCAGAGCCACTTCTTAGATTAATACCTGGTGGAACCTCACTCTGGGTTAAAGGAATGAAGACAATGGAAGTATTTGCAATGAGTTTGAGAACTGCTAAGTGGAAGTCTGATTGTTCCTGCAGGGCTTGTCAAAGCTTTCACTGTATTACAGAGCAGCTTGGGGTTGGAGGTGTAGTTCAGTGGTAGAATATTTACCCAACATGCATGAGGTCCTGATTCTAACCTCAGCAACACACACACACACACACACACACACACACACACACACACACAGTACAGCAGATTCTATTTGCACAAAACCTTTTTGTCATTGTCTCAGTTAGCTTTTCCTTGTTGCTGGGACAAAATACTGGACATCCAAGATAAAGGAAGGAAAGGCGCATTTAGCTCAGTGAGTGGAGGTTTCAGTCCATGATCAGCTGGCCCATGGCAGAATGGTACATGGCTGAGGGCAACAGCTCAAATGACCAAGTGTGAAGGAAGGAGCAGCAGTTGTGGCCCCCCTCCTTACATTTGTATGCAGATTATCTGCCCCAGGGCAAGTTTAGCCCTCAAACCCATAATCCCAGCATTGGATCATGAATTAGTCTCAAACTCTAGAAACCACCCCATGAGTGCATGAGGCTTTGAGGGGACAACTAGACATAAACCATATCAGTCATAGACCTTAAAGAGAGGATTCCATGAAACACAGTTTGGGGACTGCAGCTCCAAGTGTCTTAACCCTGCAGAAGACTGGGTCTCATGGAGACCACAAAGTGTGCTCAACTCCCCAAGAGCATTCTGAAACTATTAGTTCTGGCCTTCATGACCCACTGTACCAGGAAGTCCAGAGCTTGGACTCAGCAATCTGCTATAGCAAACCTTCCAATGAGTCTAGCTGGTCCTGATACACATCCCAGCTTGAATATCACTGAACAAAGAAACGTGCCCCCTGCACTCCCCTGCAGTCCTCTGTGCTTCCAGCCCAGCTCTCCTCTGCCCTGGGCAAGGAGGCTTCCTTCCCTGCCCTTAGTAACCGGGACAGACCTCGACGAAGGGCTCCTCCATGAATGGAGACAGGATTAACATTAACTCCAAGTGAGGGTCTGGAGAAGGATTTGGGGACAGGCAGTGAGGGACAAAGAACCCATGCAGAAAGCATAAGCTCCAAACTTCTGCTGGCCACACCGTGGCCACCACAGGCCCTGTCCTCACTGACTACCAGAGGGGACAGGCAGAGGGGCCACTGGAGCCACCCTGAGAGTGGTGCAAAGGAAGAAGATGCCCCTAGATATGCCCAGGAAAGGGGCCTCTTAAGTGTGATGGTCAGTAGGAGAGGGCTTTGCACCGCAACAGAGAAAGTGGGACACAGCGGGCTCCCACCAGCTGTGAGCACCGAGAGGCTGGGGTGGTGCAGAGGGCAGGTCAGTGAGCATGTCCCCCAAGGTCCCCGTTGCTGCTTCCTTCCCTCCTGCCTGCCCATCTCCATGAGAAGGTCACACACGCACACACACACACACACACACACACACACACACACAGTGTAAGGCAGGCAGCGACTGTGCCTGGGGTCAGAACAAGTCCAGAGTGAGCAGATGGGCTTGGCAAGCTGGGTACACAGCCAGAATCCACAGCCAGTGGGAGTCTGCGGTGCAGGCCTGTATGTGTGTAGGGGGATGGGCCAGCGAGGCTCACAGATGTCACTGCCACACACCAAGACACATGCCTTAGTAGACCTTTTATAGCTGGAAGCTACGCTGAACTAAAGAAAAGTATTGCTGTGACCCCAGCATCTGCTTCTGTGGCAGCCCCTCCGATCAAGATGAAGCAGCATTTGGAGGCTGGGGCCAGCTGGTGGCTCCCTGCAGGCGCTACCCTCAAAAGGGACTGGGTTGCACTCACCCCTTTGCTCCACTAACTGGGGACTGGGTGGCATTTTGCAGCCTGTGTAGATGTTGAAGTCCTATTTAGCTCTTTCTTGCTGGCTTCTTACATTCTGGAAGATTTAAATTGAGATAAGGAATTCCATACCAGAAACTGTATGACTAATTATACGAACCTTTCGGTATCTCAAGGGGACATTTGAGGGGTCTCCCATGACTTTGGTCTGATGTACATACATAGTTTCAACTCATAACATTAATGCAGTATCCCAGATGTGCTTGGGCTGGAAGCACCAATTGATACCTCAGACACGCACAGTCTGGGAGCCCGCCTACCCACTAAGCCAGAGAATAGGAAGGAGGGGCAGGAAAGCCCAGACAGGCTTCCTGGGCGCCCTGTGGCCAACACATGTGGCCCAGCCACCAGCTTTCCCAGGCTGGCCCCAAGGACAGGGCCAAGTTAGCAGCTGAGCCCTCTCCCCTGCCCCCAAAGGTGGTAGATCTATCACTGAGTGGGACCTGGGATTCCCAGATGGAACAGACTTGTTTTATGGTAAAAACAGAAAAGTGAAGTGGCTGATGTAAAATTTCAGCTTCCAGATTTTTTTTCTGAAAAGCTGGAAACACTGCAGAACAGTTTTCACCCTGCATGAGCCATATATGGGCCGTGGATGCCTCTTATTGCCACCTCTTCTTAATTCAATGCCCTGGTCAATGAGCTTCTACTCCTTAGGAGCTAGGACAGCCACCAGCCCTCATCATTTCATGGTCAATGGCCAGATCACATGGGCCTGGGCCGCCTCTCCTCGGGGGCTGATGTCTGACCTCTCTCACAATCTGCTGAGTCCAAGCAGTGCCAGCTGTATGTGGCTGCACATATAACTGCGGTCATACAGCAGGGTGTGAGGAGCACAGAGGGACATTGTGGGCAGGGTCCACATTGCTCCTCCTTCCCAGAGATGCTCAGTGGTTTGCAGTTATTGACCTGAATTCAGACTAGGACAAAGGCCTTCCATATGGCAAGAAGACTGTGTTGTGACACTCTTTCCTTGGGGGTGGGGGTGTCTATAGAACTAAAGCATCAATAACAAAAACAGTGGCACCGGCTGAGCATTTCTGCCTCAGGTGCTGTGTGCAGCATGCTACTTGTGCGCTCTCGTTTAATTTTTAGAAGAGGACATCACGGCCAAGTGGGTGGTGGCAGCAAGGGCAGGAGTCTCACGGGAGGGAAGCAGGTACTGAGGCAGAGGTGATCGAGAAAGCCAGGCACAGGAAGGCGAATGTAAAGAGATGCCTGCATCAGAATCCAGGATAGAAGAGAAGCAGTCTGCCCTTGATCTGGATACCCCTTCTGGGTACCCCTCTCCATCTTGGGGAGAGGACAGGAGCTCTGAGGGAGACAGCAGCATCCAGGGGTGGCCAGGCCTCTGTAGGAAAGATTCCAGCCCTTCTGCCCTCCCCACTGGGAAGAACACAGCAAGTGATACAATTGCAAACCACGGCCTCTGAGAAACTGGAAGGTCATACAGCAGCCAGGGTGAGAGGTCCCATGGGTGCGGGGGGACCCTGAAGACAAGCGCACCATTCTCATTGGGGACCAAGCACTAACTGCTCATAAAAGCACAACACAGAGGCTTTGGCAAGGCCTTGGGGAGAAAGAAGACCAGACTCACCCGGGAACAAGCATTCGAGCATTCCTCCTACACACACTGGCAGTGTGGCACCCACCAGACATTGGCACACTCATAATACCCCTGGCGCACACTCATGGCCAGTCCCTGGGGCACCACCAAGTTCATGGGTGAGGGAGAGCTCCTGCCCTTGCCATGCCGCACTCGGGTGGACGTGAAGTGGTGTTCCTGTCTTGTTCTTCCATACTCCCATCGTTTTTCATTTGTTTGTTTGTTTGTTTTTGTTTTTTCTTGTTAAAACAATATTAGTACAAACTTTTATTCTCAATGAACTAAGAGTAGCTGTACATTTATCCGAACCCTCTTGTACATACATATATTTTTTTTTAATTGTAAAATTTCTAATATTAGGAGAAAATATCATACACTGTCTTATAAGTAGATTGTAAGTCAGAGATACAGTATGAATCATAACACAAAAAGTACAATTAAACAGTATTCAGAAAACTAATTAAATATATATATATATATTTTAAAAGAATTTTATTTATTCTATTTATTTTTTTCTTGTTTCAGAACTTTTGTTTGTTTACTTATTTATTTATTTTTTATGGTCAGCTCAGCCTTCCCTGACTGCAGGGCTGGCGCAGCATGTGGCGCCGGGGATCGAACCGCACTCCCCGAAGCCGCCTAAGCTTTCCTAAGCAGGAGCTTTAGACCACTGAGCCATCCTGCTGGGCCCCTAAATATATTTTTAAAGATGGCTCTTTCTTCTCTTGGTCTCCCTCTTGAAAGTAGCAGGTCCCAGCTGAACACTGTCACAGGGTGCTCACACCTGTGCCTCTCATGGCCCTGATCACTCCATTTCCCTGGGCTCAACCTGCATGCTTTCTCCCCACAGGGTCAGGGCTCTAACGGGAGGTCTTCTCCAGTGTCACCAAATTTATTGCAACATCAAGCAAAGATTGTTTTATACCATAGGAAATAAGGCCATTGCCCAAACAGGACACAGGAAGGGCAACGACATTTAAAAGTTGTCAAACTGCAACATCTGACACTTTTTTTAAAGATCCAGAAAGACCTCTTGTAACATTTTCTTTGATCTTCCATGAATCTAAAATTTTTTTTCTTTTAATAAGAAATAACAATGTGACATTATCAAAAACACATTAGTAGTACATTCCTAATAATTGATACAGTGCATATTGTTGTCCTTGTAGCAGTTATACAGAGAACAGGATGTAGATATGGTAATTTTTCTAATCATTGTTGGCACAAAAAAAATTCTTCTCATTCAACTAAAAGAAAGTAGTTGTGTACATAGTCCAGTATTCCATAAACATAATGGATTATGGGCAGAACTGGCAATGTTAGAAGCAGTTGATTTGAGCCTTCTACAGCTCAGCATACTAATCTAGCTTTATGTTTTATGCCTCATGGTTAAACTTTTCTGCAGGGTGGTGAAGGGTAAGTTAAAGCAAGATCTGTATAACAAACTGTGTAACTTTTGTATCTCCCAAGGTCAGTCGAATCCCCTCAGGTTTTACTTTGAAACCATGTACAGTGTTTTGCAGACCTGTATCAGTGTCAGCTGTCTGCATGAGTCACAGTCATTGTTTTACCAGTTTGCTCTCTGTGAAAGCATGAGACAATGTTTTCTCTCTAGGTGACTCTCCTTAGGCACACTATACATCGTCAATCCCTTCCCTCTGTGGTCTCATATTCTCCTTGAACAGAAAATTTGGGAAACCACTGAGTTATACGATGTTACAGCACACGTTCTCTTATGTCCTGAGTCCTCACTGGCCTTGAAGGGCTAGGGCCAAAGTGTTGGGCTATCCTCACACCCCTTCTTTTTCTCCAATTTTTTGGTCTGTTAACTTGCATTTTTAACCCTCCAGAAGAGAAGCTTCATGATATTATTACTCTATAACATAGGTACTTGAGCTTAACATCACTGTCTTTCTGTATATCAAACATCTTACACTTAACTTGGAATCAGTATTTTCCATCAATCATTGACATTCTAGTAAATATTCATACAATGTGATAAAAGCAGTTCCATATTTTTACACAGACATTTAGAAATCTAAGTAGATACAAAGTTGTAGTCGTTCCATTCTACAGCATTTTTTCTAGTCCCTTACTCTCATTTAATACTAATTTTGTTTTCTTGTAAACAAATCATCTACTTGAGAGAAAATATAGCAGTAACTGAAATTACATTAGAAGCAGCACAAGTCTAAAAGACAAGAATGGCAGGCATTCCAAGCATAATTTTAGAGTTACCCATTGCCATCCTCAGTGTGAAAAATATTTTGGTGGTTCTTAGCACCATCATCTAATTCATCCTGTGTTTATAAATGCATGGTTTTACTCCTGCCATGTTTTGTATGTTTTCTGTTTGCAATCACTTCATTGTTTAATGCTTAAGTTTTTTGTTTCCATTGAGCTGTGTTATGCCTTTCCATTGTTATTTCTTCTTTTGAGTTCTTACACTAGGGAGACTATATGATATTTACATATGTAAGTCTGGTTTATTTCACTTATGAGTATATGTTCAAGATACATCGACATATATATGAAGTCTAGTTTATGATTCTTTATAGATGGGTAATATTCCGTTGTATAAAAATACCACATCTTTTTCAATCATACTTCAGATAATGGACATTTTGGTTGTTTCCAATATTTGGTTATCACAAACTGTTCTGCTATGAACATAGCTGCACAGATATCACTATGATAGGATGTTTTCAGTTCTTCTGGAAAAATTCTCAGTAGGGGCATAGCTGGATTGAATGGAATTTCCAATCCTAGTTTTTTAAGGAGTCTCCACACTGCTTTCCGTAACAATTGTACCAGTCTGAATTCTCATCAGCAGTGGAGATGTGCTCCTTTTCCCCACAATTGATATCTTCATGATAGCCACTCTTTCTTGGGTGACATGATATCTATATGTTGTTTTAATTTGCATTTCATGAATGACTAACGATGTGGACCATTTCTTCATGTATTTATAGTCTTGTTGAATTTCTTCCTCTGAGAAGTATGTGTTCATCTCAGATGACCATTTCTGAACTGGGTCTTTGAGTTTTTGAACCCTAATGTTTTTTAGTTGTTTATAAATTCTAAATGGACAACCTTTGTCTGAATACTTATTAGTTAATTTTTTAAAAAATTAGTGGGTTGTCTTTTCACTGTGTTGGTAACTTCTTTTTTTTTTTTTTTTTTTTTTTTTTTTTTTTTTTTTTTTTTTTTTTTTTTTTTATGTGTCT
>PVJA010030117.1:0-26081 GCA_004027025.1 Myocastor coypus
AAAAAAAAAAAAAGTAATGTGGATTTAGAAAGGTTAATGTTTAGTTGTTTGATCAATCTTATATACCTATATGTATTAATCTAAACTGATCCGATGATGAAAATATGTAATATAACCATTGTTAAATTTAAACAATAAAAGAATTGGAAAAAAAAAAAAAACAATATTAGTATAAGTCTTTCTTCTCATTGAACAAAGAGAAAGTAGCTGCACATATAGACCAATAGTCCATAATAGTAGTGGGTTATCAGCACAACTGGCAACGTCAGAAGCTGTTGACTTGAGCCTTTTACAGCTCAGTATATTAGAATGGCTTTCCTTTTCCTTATGGCTAGATTCTTCTCCTCCACCTATCTTCCTGTCCCATCCAGTTGTGATAATAAAAAGGTCTCTGGGCCTATCGAATGTCCTGGAGTTGAGGGGGCAAAAACATCTTCAGCTGAAAACCCATTGTTTCTCATTTGCCACTAGAGAGGAATTGTTCCCTCTGCCCTCTTGTGTATAACTGAAGCACAGGGTGGTAGCGCTGGGGGAAGTTGTGTCATTTACTTTCATCACATTTTAATGCATTTTTGTTTACATTCAAACTTCTGAAACCAGGGAAAAAATAAATACAATCATGGATCAGCCTCCATTTCTGAGAAGAACTTACCTATCTCCATGATTATTCTATGGCTTTGGCCCACCAAGCACCTTCTGACCTGGGTAAAGTTAGCAAACGATTACCAGTGAGCTTCCAACAGCTACAAGCAGTACAGAAATGTCTATACAGTATATGACAATCACACAGACTTCATTAATCTGTAACAGAAAGGTATTTTGTTTTTCAAAGCCTGTGTATTGCAACTAAAGTGGGAGTTCTTAAAAGCAAAATGATGACGAGACCTTAGAGGTATAAACTCTAGATTTGATACATCTAGAGCTTCTGATTTGTTTTTGTAAAAAAAAAAAAAAAAAACCTGCCAGCTCCACGAAGCATCTGAGGCAGATAGGCTGCACCTCGCAAGGCATGACCCTGGCTCTCTCTTTTCCTTTCAGGTGGCATTCTGTGGTATACAATTAAAGGCTGCACAGAGCATATCTCCGAGTGTTCCAAGAAAAAACATTTAAGCGTTTATGAAACTCATACCACTATATGCTGTAAGGACCCTTTGTGTAATTTCTGAAGAAGTGGCCCCTGTTCAAAGTGCTCAGTCTCGAAGCCTGACCTGTTTCTCACAAGATGACAGCTACTGCTTCGTGGCCCTCTTCAAAATCCTTAACGTCCTGCCAGTCAGGGAACTTACAATCTGACATTGACTTTCGCACTCAACGCACCCAACTCCAACCCACAGACAACGTTTTCAACATTATCTCCTCTCTTCCTGCTGCTTAATTCCATTTCCTGTCACGGGCAACTTGAAGGCTACAAACAAGTGAAAATGAGTCTCCAAGTTAAACTAAGCACACTGTTTCTAATGGGTCTATTCCCCTAAATATTCCTATACTGAAAAATACATTTGTGAATGAATTGGGATCACAAGGTACCAACTGATCTGAGAGTGTTCATTCAGTTTCCAACATAGGCTGCCATGTCTGTGTGGAGTGGTTTATGGCATGGGAGAAATGACTTAACAAATACCATTAAAAAAAAAAAATAGGAAGGCATCAATCAGTACACCAGGCTAACGACAACTAAGTACCCACATGGCAAAGAGACAGGGTGAGGTTTGGCGTTTATTCTTCCATTGGCACCAGGATCTGTCCAAATCCTGCATGTGCATACCGTAACTGTGCCCAAGTGCTTTGTTTAATGTTGCTAGATTAAGCAACTGTAGTTAAATAGCTGTTATCCACGAAGAATTTAAAAGAGGGCGGGGGGGGGGGCGGTACCAATAGATTTTAAACTACATTTCAAAGGGGCTGAGGAGAGAGCTCCATGGCACAAGTGCCTGTCTAGCAAGTGCAAGTGCAAGGTCCTGAGCTCAAACCCTGGTCCTACCAAAAAAAAAACCAACAACTACGTTTCACATTTTTTATACATATATTCTATTATTCCAACTCAGTGCCTTACTTTTGCTATCAAAGGATTATTGTGTTTTAAACATAAAGTTGTGTTTCTCTGTATTTTCAGGAGTTGAAACATCTCAAAATTAAATGAAGAGGGGACTGGAGAGATAGCTTAGTAGAATAAGTGCTTGCTTGCCAAGCACAGTGCCCTGAGTTCAATCCCTGGTACTGGGGCGGGGGGGGAGAATGGGGTAAATAAGACCTGCTTTGATTGTCCTTTACCCAGTACTTGGGACAATACCTGTTACATCGGCTTCAGCACATAATTTTCTGTAGACTTCAGTGAAAAGCATATGCTTTTTTAAAAAATGTATTTATTTATTTTTTTCTTATTTCAAAACCTTTATTTGTTTATTCACGCATTTTTATGGCCAGCTCAGCCCGCTCCAAGGGCAGGACTGGAACAGCAGGTGGTGCTGGGGATCGAACCGCAGTCCCTGAAGCCACCCAAGCTTTCCCAAGCAGGCACTTTAGACCACTGAGCCATCCCACTGGGCCCAGCATATGCTTTTTATTTTTATTTATTTATTTTTAAAGAATTTTATTTTTTTTCTTGTTTCAGAACTTTTGTTTGTTCATTTATTTTTATGGCCGGCTCAGCCTGCCCTAATGGCAGGGCAGGAACAGCATGTGGTGCTGGGGATCAAACTACTACGGTCCCTGCAACCGCCTAAGCTTTCCTAAGCAGGCGCTTTAGACCACTGAGCCATCCTGCCGGGCCCAGCATATGCTTTTTAAAAGCCCAAGCAAACTAGGCTTTATCCACCACACTTTTTAGCTCTATTCCTTAGGTCGTATTTCTGGGTCTAATAAAGACATTCCTCCTATATTATATTTAAATCACACTGCCCTTATTCTGTTACTCTTTGCATAAGTTACATTGGTAAACAGTGGTCAGGTCAACAAATTGCGCAGCAATTCAATTTGGTTACTTTATCCAACATCACGGGGAAATGACAAGAGTATATAGTCAGTGACTCGATCACATGCCAGAGCAGCGGTTCTCACCCTGTGGGTCGCGACCCTGATGGGGGTCGAATGACCAAAACATAGGGGTCACCTAAAGCCATCAGAACATACATAATGCATATCAGGTATTTATATTCTGAATCATAACTATAGCAAAATTACAGTTTTGAAGTATCCACCAAAATTATTTTTGGTTTGCGGTCATCGCAACATGAGGAACTGTATTGTGGGGTCACGGCATCAGAAAGGTTGAGAACCACTGTGCCAGAGAGTTTCTGCAGGCCAATCCACACCCGAGGAGACATGATAAGGAGAAACTCAGGAAGCGAGTGCTCATTCCTTGGGTCACAAATCAGCCGCTGACCTTGGCAGCTCCAGCTGGCCTCTCTGCAGCCTGGTCTCAAATCCCACTGACTCTTAGCTCCCCTCAGGCTTTCACACTTTACAACTCAAGGTGCTGACGTGGTTACTTTTCTAGCTGCTGAGACAAAACATCCGACACTCAAAGTTAAAGGGGGAAAGGTATATTTGGCTCACAGTCTATAAAGCGTTTAGTCCAGGTTCGGCTGACTCCAAGGAAGGGTGGCCTCTCTGGGGAGAGCAATTTGTAGCAGCCAAAAGACAACCAAAGCAAGGCGGGGCCTCCACAGCATCTTTTGGTCCTTCCACTGCTGGGACTAGGGCAGCGCCAAACCGATCCAGGCATCGCCTTAGTAATCACACACCCTTAACCTTAGCATGACTCACCTCCAAAAAAGCCCCAGAAAAGACTGGACGAGGCTTGGGGAGACCTCCAGACACAAACCAAGATGGATTATACCTTTTTATTGTTTACTTAGATTTAAAAAAAGCACTGGTGCTGCCCACAGCTCCCAAGGTAGTCCTGGCTTGACAGTTGATTCCCCAGTTCTGTATAATGCAGACAACTGGAAGGAGAAAGGAAAGCCATAAAAGAAGCCAGTGTCCCTAACCCCAATGTCACCACAGAAACAAAAAGAGCTGTCACCCCTTGGTATGCTTGACTGAACTGTGACCTCCAAATGAGGCCGAGGCGCCAGAACCTGTGAGTATATTTCCTTCTTTGTCAAAAGAAGCTGTGCAGATATCTCTGAGGTAAGGACTGCAAGACTGAGAGTATCCATGACTGTCCACATCGGCCTGAGGGAACTGCAAAGCTCGTCACAGAAGGGGGTGGCGTCAGAGTCACAGAAGATGCGGTGCCAGAAGCAGACAACACAGGTTTGGAGATGCCTCCATGATGGTTTTGAAGTAGGAGGAAAGGAATCGCAAGCTAGAAAAGACAAAGACAGGAGGACACAGAGCCTCCAAGGGAATGCAGCCCCGCAGTCACAGGTTGGGCTTTCTACCTGCCTGACTGTGACACACCATCTTGCCGTCGGTGCGGTGATTTGCTAGAGCAGCCATGGGAAGCGAACACACCGGCTACACAGTGCACCTGTCGCACGCCCCTCCTCCAGCTTGACACATCCAGGGCTTGGGCTTGCTTTCCAGCTAGGCACTTCGGTGTCCCTTGTCTTCCCTCCTTCTCCACGTTTTCAGTCACAATTTTCCCTGGAAACACACAAGTGGACCGCAGACTTGAAATCACATCTTTGAAGCTGACACCTGTCCCCTAAAACCCTCCCCACTCAGGATTTGTTCAGCTAACAAGTTCATTCTTTTCTGATCTTTACTCTTAAAGCTAGAATGCTACTGGGGCAGCCTGAATGCATTCTGTAAGACATCAGACTAAAGGACTGGTGGGTATGGATCATCTTTGATCCTCTGACTACCAGGATGGCTTTCTGCTCCATAACAATTTTTTCTGTAGCTGAAATACCAGCTTCAGTGGTTCATGTCTTTTAACTCATTTTAAAGGAAAGTCTCCAAGTCTGATGAATTGGTGACATCTGAAGAAAGTGGCAAGGCACAGACTGAAATGATTCTATAAGCAAAGGAGGGACACGGCACTCTGCCTACCGACTTTTGCAACTAAGTATGCTTTTCATACCTGAGACAGGCATTGCTGCCTCCCGCGCTGTACTGAGGAGGAGCTTAAAGCCCGACACTGGGACAGCTGACGACAGGAGGAGAAGTGATTCTCACCAATACACCTGGGAAGACACCGCGACGGGACAAGGACCCAAGCCTCTGGAATGCCGCTGAGCAAAGAGACTCAGGGCTCTCTAAGGAAACATAGGAGTGAAGACACAGAAGCGGGCGGCTGACAGAAAGGCAGGTCCACCTTCTATCTGATCCGTAACTTCTTAGTAGAAGTGTATGTCCTAACTTCTCATCCCATCCATACTAAATGTTGGAGTAGGCCTGCCATCCAAAGTCACCGCGCCAAGGGGGATAGTGGTGTACGCCTATGTTCCCTGCTATTCAGGGGGCTACATCAAAGATCTCAAGTTTTGAGCCTGCCTAGGCAACTTAGCAAAAACACTATTTAAAAATTTAAAAATGTAAGGGTTGGAGGCCAGGGAGATAGCTTCGTAGCACAAGTGCCTGCCTGGCAAGTGCAAGGTCATGAGTTCAAACCCCAACCCCACACACATAAAAAAAATTAAGGACCAGACAAATGGCTCAGCAGATTAAAGTGTCTGTAAGAAGATGCAAGGGCCAGGGGTTCAATCCCTGGGCCTGTCATGCTGGCCCCGCCCCCAGGTTCTGCTGAGACAGCAGTTGAGACTGGACACGGTGGCATGCACCTATATTCCCAGCTCTTGGGTGGCTGGAAACAGGTAAATCACTGAGTATGATCTAGTAGTGAGACCCTGAACACCCTGTAGATCCCTAAAAATATAAATAAATAAATAAATAAAAATTTAGGGGCCCGGCGGGATGGCTCAGTGGTCTAAAGCGCCTGCTTGGGGAAGCTTGGGCATCTTCAGGGACCACGGTTCGATCCCCGGCACCACATGCTGCGCCAGCCCTGCCCTCGGGGCGGGCTGAGCCGGCCATAAAAAATGAGTGAATAAACAAACAAAGGTTCTGAAACAAGAAAAAAATAATAAATAAAATAAAAAAAAAATTTAAAAATTTAAAGACCAGGGATTTAGTTCAGTGGCTTAAGCACCTGCCTGGCAAGCACAAGATCCTGAGTTTGATCTCTGGTACCAGATAGTTAGATAGATAGATAGATAGATAGATAGATAGATAGATAGATAGATAGAATTTAAAAGAGCTGGAATGGTAGCAGTGGTAGAATGCCTAATATTTGCATAAAACTCTGGGCTTAATTATGAGCACAAGGAAGAAAGGAAGGGTAGGAGGGAGAAAGGAGGGAAAAGAAAGCATAAGAAAGGAAGAAGAAAAAGAACCTATCAAATACAACGAAATACCTAGACAGAAATGAAATTAGAAATTCTGGTGCCCAGGCCACCATAAAACATCCCCTCCAGTCAACTTTGCACTGTGTGGTAATGTGTGCTCTGGCTCACATATGGCTGCTATGAATATTACCTTCCATCTGGCATCTTCCTATTTTAACTATCCTTGCTAAATGGGTATCAAACTTAGCAATGTGGCGTGTATATTTTAGTTCATTTGCATTGCTATAACAAAGCACCTAAGTCTGGAAAATCTATTAAGAGAACAGTTTATTTAGCTCACAGCTTTGGAGGCTGAAAGTCCAAGCGGAGGTGGCCACTTTGGGTGAGAGCTTCAGCTACACCACGGTGTGGAAGATGAGGTCACACGGCAGTGGCTCAGGCACAAGCCGAACACAGAGGCTGACCGCGCTTCCTAATCTTGCTTCTGGTGGTCACTAGTTCAGTCCTGTGAGAACTAAGCCACTTCTTGGAGAAGGCCAGTAATCCCTTTGAGGGTGGTGGCCCCAGGCCTAGTTATTTCCTGCCACACCCCTCCCCTTTTTCTTTCTTCCTTTTGAGACAGGATCTTACTATGCAGTTCAGGTTAGCCTTGAGCTCATTTTTGTAGCCAGGATAGTCTCAACCTCCACGGATCCTCTTGCCTCAGCCTCCCAAGCACTGGAATTGCAGGCGTGCACCACCACTCCCGGTTTTCACCTCTTAATAACTGTTTTGTTTTTGTTTTTTGTTTTTTCAGGACCTGGGTTCGAACTCATGACCTTGTACTTGCCAGGTAGGCATTTATGCCATGGAGCTATCTCCCCAGCCCCTACTTCTTAATGATTGTTACCTCTCAATACCATTATATGATAATCTAGCTGCCACACAAGACCTCTGGGGGACCAACTATCTGTAGTCCATAATCCATAGGCATATAAGGTTGAGCTAACTGCACAGTAATTTTAGAACCAGGCACACTGTAAATTTCAGAGCCCTGGGGCAAAAGCTAATTAATTTTGTCTCAGCACTTATAATGAGAACAAATGATATACAAAGAAGGCAATAATGACAGGAATTCGAAATGCACTCTAGTCGCTAAGTCATTGTTTGTGAAGCAAGTCTCAGGTGGCAGGCACCGGCTGCTGAAGTCTCGGCCCACAAGAAAACTGACCACTTAGATGTTTATACACGCTTCTTGTGGCAAAAGAGAACACATGAGTTTTCATTTGTAATGAAATCTGTGCTATGAAATAAGTGGTGTTTATACCAAAATCTGAATGACGGGAAATAGAAAAGGTTTTTCTGGTTTTTTTGTTTGTTTGTTTGTTTGTTTGTTTTTTGGTGGGACTGGGGTTTAAACTCATAACCTCACACTTGCCAGGCAGGTACTTGTGCCTCGGAGCTATCTCCTCAGCCCCAGCATGAAAGTTTTAGGTAGAAAAGATTCTGTAGTGATTAATGTTGTGTGTCAAAGCTTTTAGGCAAAATCATTCACACATCTGGTAGGATAAGGCTACATTATGTGCTATCATAGGTGATTCCATGGAGCTGTTTTTCAGACGAGATGAACATTTAAATCGGATGAGTGGTGCTCATCTGATCATTCGAAGGTGCAGCAGAACATAAAGAGAAAGAACACAGGAATTCTGCCCCCAGGCAGCCCTCAGAGATTCACAAGGCAGCTCTTTCTGAGTCTCAAAACTGCTCTGAGTTAACTCTTTAAAATAAATGTCTCTCAACATATGCAAACAGTCCCCTGGCTTAGTTTCTCAACTTCTCGAAGGTGTGAAAGTACACCCTTACAATTATTCTCTTTTTCATTTTTGGCACCAGTGTTCAATAGATTACATGACACACTCAGACAATTTTATTAAATAGGCTTTGTGTTGCATGATTTTACCTCATTATAGGCCAGTGTAAGTGTGTTCGAAGTGGGGTAGGCCAGCCTATGCTATCAGTCGGTTGGGCATTCCAAACATATTCCTCCTTAGGACATTCTGAACCTATAAGGAATCTATCAGCAACATCTGGACACAGCCTATGGGTTCGAGAAACCCCACAGTAATATATGTCCTAAGCGGTGATCACACAGCTCAGGACCTTGGAGGCTTGAGAGAAACTTCTCAATGTCGGGTCTGTAACATCTGGGCTCACGCTGACTGGAGACAGCAGGCAGAGCCACACAAAGCAATCTGAAAGCACAACAAGGAATGTGACTCTGTAAGCAGTGGCAGCCTGTGCTGCTGTCCCTCTAGCACCTCCCCACCCCTTTTTCTGGGAGCCTCATGCCTTTTTGGGGAAGCCAGCCTCACTCACTCCGACCAAAGGACTCCACCAAAATGTATTTGAGTTTCCCCCACTCTGCATGTGGTTGAGTATCTCTGGTTTAATACCCAAGACAAACCTCCTGAGTTCTTATCTTGAATTTTTAAACTAAATTGGAATAAAAGAGAGGAAGGGTCATTGGTCATCTGCATGACAGGATATGAGACCCAGAACTGTCAGGTCAGGCAGGCGTGGAAAACAGCAGTGAGTGAAGGAGAAAGAAGTCGGTAACAGAAGATGCCAGTGGGGGGCCAGCGAGATGGCTCAGCGGCCTAAAGTGCCTGGCTAGGCAAGCTTAGGCGACCGCAGAGACTGCGGTTCCATCGCAGGCACCACATGCTGCACCAGCCCCACCCCCAGCACAGGCTGAGCCAGGCATAACATAAATAAATAAAGTGGGGGGTGGGCACTCTCTCATCCCCAATTTCCCTGTTGTTCCTGACCCCTTTCGTCCATACTTTCATTGCTCTTTCCTTCCTAGGAAGCTTGTGGTTCTAGTACTACATGCACCTGGGCGGAGTGGGTTTCTACTGCTTGCGATCAAGGATTCTGACTCCTAAGGCACAGCCTCCTGGGGATGTCTCAGAAGAGCAGTAACTTAAGAAGTTTTTGCTTGATTTTGTTCATACTCACCAAATTAGTTCTCTAGCTTTCTAAAGCCTGCATGGAAACCCCTAAGCTTGGACATTTCCACAGTCTCCTCCTTTGGAGCCCCTGGTTAGCAAGAGCATTTCTTTGTTCTTTCTAATAAACTATAGTCAGCTCACTCCCCAGTGCCGTCCACAGACCTTATATTCTGTCATCTTTAAGACAAAAAGTCAGAGAGAGGAGAAATTTGGTTATGTCTTTAGTTCCCAATGTGGGTCGCACTTGTCTATGGAGGGGTGAATGTGGCAGTTATGGCCAGACCTCACTTGCTCTCTCTATCCTTTTCACTATCTAAAATACGGTGCCAGGGCCAGTGAGATGGCTCAGCGGTCTAAAGCGCCTGCCTAGGAAAGTTCAGGCAAGCGCTGGGACTGCTGCTCGATCCCTGGTACCACATGCTGCGCCACCCCACCCCAGGGAGGGCTGAGCCGGCTGTAACACAAATAAGTGAGGTTTAAGAAAACTAAAAATAAAATTTAAAAAATAAATAAATAAAATATAGTGCCAACTCTGCCACCAGATAAAAGTTACATGGCCAGTGCCACTCTCAAAGCAAGAGACAAGTTTCCTAGAACACCCCTGGCTAATGCCCCACAACACCCCAGGAGAGTGGGAGTGATGGCCAGGCAGGATGGTGGGTCCTTTCTGAGGTAGATCTCTCCATGAAAGGCACTGTTAAAAGCCAGTGCGGCAACTGTGGGACTCGGGCCAGGGCTGCTTTCAGGTGAGCATTCAAAGATCCTCTAGTGGAAGCCAGGTCCCAACAGCCCCAGTGGGGATTCAGCAGAGAAAGTTCTTCTTGCTTGTTACATGGGCCTGAATTCCTCCAAGAGGAGACAGGCAAGCTGTCTCGGTGTCCTCCAGGCACTCCCTGCCCAGGGTGACCTGAGCCTTCTCCATCAGAGAGCCCTTGCGTAAGCCTCCACTGAAAGCTGAGTCATAGGTCTGACTGGCCTTTCTCTCTCTGCTAGGATGACAGATCTGCTCCTTGAGACGTATCCTGATAGGTTTACCAGGAGGTTAGGATCCTAGTCCACATCTGTGCTGCCCTACTCCTTGATATCCCTGCTGTCCTGCCCCTGCCCAAACTTTCACAGAGCCAATACCTGGCAAATAATCTCAATTGCCTGAGAAAGGTTTGCCAGGACAAACTCCCTTAAAGGAGAGTTTCTTGGCTGTTTTAGCATTCCAGCCCCCTGGAAGCTGCTCTCGCCCCACTCAGCATCTTGTCCAGTGCTTGGGGCAAGAGCTATTTGTTTTTCTTTTTTTTTTTTTTAGGTAAGGGGCTATAGGGTGTTCAGGGCTTCACTACTAGATCAGACTCAGTAGTGATCTGCCTGTTTACAGCCTCCTAATGCGATTACAGGCATGTGCCACCATGCCCAGTCTTAATTGCCACCTCAGCGTGCCACAGGGGCGGGGCGGGCACGGCACGCCCAGGAATGGAACCCCCAGCCTTGTGCCTGCTTGCAGGTGCTTTAAGCTGCTGAGCTATTTGGCCGTGGCCCCTGGGGCTAATTTTAGAATTCACTTCATAAATGCCTTTGTTCTCAGCCAAGTGTAGGGGTGGGGTTACCTCTTCGGTTTTACTGAGGTGGGCTACTACGAGGATCATCACTTCCTCCAGATTCTGGGAGAGCAGCGCTACTTTGCTGGACGGTGCCCTTGCCAAGACTGATGTTCCTCTGCTGGGCGGCTACTATGTAAGGCGGTTAAGGCAAGAATGGGCTGATTGGGGCTGGCGTTTCTGATCTCTAGTTTTCAAGGATGTTTACATTATTGTCAAGGACAGCAGGGTAGCTTGCTGGCTCCATAAAGCCCCGATATAAACCCCTAAACTTGGGCACCTCATTCCAGTCCCTCCCCCTTTGAGCCCATCTTGGTAAGAGAGAGCTTTCCTAGTAAACGATACTTAGTTTGCCCCCCCCCCCCCGCTGTGGTGTCCCCAGAGCCCATCATCCTCTCCCTGGGAGAGGCAAACATTTGGCCTCTAAATGACATCAGAGACCCTGTGTGGATAAATGGGTTGGCCACTTTGTCCTCTAGTTGTCCCTTGGTGGCCTTGGGACGGTTTGCAGATACCAAAATCCAAAGATGCTTGAGTCCCTTATATAAAATGACACAGCGTTTGCATATAATTTACATGATCCTCCAAGGCACTTTAAGTCGCTCTAGATTACTTAAAACTTCTAACACAAGGCAAACGCTTTATGAATTGCTCTTGTGCTGTATTGTTTAGAGAATGATAGTAAGTAATAAAAGCCTGACGTGTTCAGTTCTCACACAACTATTTTTTTTTCAACACTTTTGGTCCACAGATGTGGAACCCATTGATACAGATGGCTGTGTACTAAGCGGAGTGGGCAGAAAGTGAGAAGGAAATCTGTGAAGCGTCAAGAGAAGGTCTAAGTGATCGCAAATATGGACTACACACTGAGAGCACATGCAAAGTTGCCATTCTGCCACCGACCCTGCCTTAGATCAGAGGCTCTCGAGCTAAAAGCAAACAAAGCCAGGGCTGCAAGTTTAGTTCCTCCCGTTATCTAAATATTTGCTTAAGTAACGGTGCTCCCTGCAGAGAGGACGTAACCAACCATCCACCCCAGGAGCGAGGCGTCTGGGGCTTCCTTCACCTATGCTATGCACCTCTGCCACCTGGCGGCTAGTTATGGTAACTGCACTCATCTTACCGGCACACGGTCGCTTCCACTCACCAAATCATTACCTTGCTTAAGGTCCCTGCGTCTCTCATGCAATGATACAGAGAAAGTAGCCTGAGCTTATTAAAATGTGTTCTAAGTGGTGACTGTGGCAGGTAAGTGATTCAAAACCTGAAACGAGCTCTGTGGAAACAGTTTGAAATCTGACAGAGTGGGACACAGTATACGAAGCAGGATGAAAAAGCAGAGGACAGACGAGTCTTGTGGTCTGATGAACTCCCTTGGTGCCGCAGATTCCAGAGCTCTGAAATTCAAAATGGCAACTGTCTTAGTGATTTTTTTTTTTCTCATAACTGGGACAAAATAACAAACACAAAATTTAAGGTTTTTATTTAGTTCACAGTTACTGGAGATTTTAGTCCATACTCAGCTGGCTTCAAGGCAGAATGGCACATGGCAGAGGGTAGCAGTTCATGGCAGTAGAACACAGCAAAGGGCACAGGGAGCAGCAGTGGCTGAGGCAGCCAGCGAGCCTGTTTCTCCTTCTCACACTGTATTCAGATTGGATCATGAATTAATCAGACAGGTTAGAAGCCACTCCAGTGACTACATGAGGCTTTGGGGGGACACCTAGACACAAACCGTAACACCAATTGAGAATTTGATATGTGCTGTTGAAGACCACAGCTCTGATGGACATCATGGCGATGACCATACTTAGTTTAGGTTGGTTTTCTGAAAATTAAATTAAGGGGCTGGGGAGATAGCTCTGTGGCACAAGTGCCTGCCTGGCAAGTGCAAGGTCATAAGTTTGAACCCTGGTCCTGCAAACAAACAAACAAACAAACAAAAAAAATCTGAAAGAAAAGTTGGAAGTGGGTATTTTTATTTGTAGAAAATCCATTTAAGGGGCTGGGGAGATAGCTCCGTGGCACAAGTGCCTGCCTGGCAAGTTCAAGGTCATGAGTTTGAACCCCAGTCCCACCAAAAAAAAAGAAGCTACATTAAGGGGCCCAGCAGGATGGCTCAGTGGTCTAAAGCGCCTCCAGGCAGCTGCAGGAACCGCAGTTCGATCCCAGGCACCACATGCTGCGCCAGCCCTTCCCTCAGGGCAGGCTGAGACGGCCATAAAAATAAATAAATAAACAAACAAAAGTTCTGAAACAAGAACAATAAAATTCATTTAAAAAAAAAAAAAAAGAAAATCCATTTAAAAATTGCTTAAGCTTTTAAAAGTCTTTCATATGGAAAATAACAAAAGGCTATTATTGTGCCCCATATCTACTAAAGAGAAAGAGAAAGAATGAAGCTGAGAAGCTCTGGCCCTTGCAGGAACTGCTGAATTACTACAGTGCTCATCTACAGGGATGAAGGCCTTCCAACAACAGTGCATCTTCCCAATGACCATTTCTTCCTTCTTCCCCAGCCCAGTCCTGGATACAGTTTCCTCTTACCTTTCCTGTGCAAGCAGGAGAGAAGCCAGTCAGCTCCTCATGTGTAATTGGAACTGACCCACCCCTAGCAGAAGTCCATAAAAGTCTCACTTTCTTCGTATCTAGTCAAGGAATCTCCCCCATCTGCCCTCAATTCTGTGTCTTTGGAGTTAATAAAGGATTCTCTTATCATTCTTATCCTTTTACTGCACTGCCAAAAAACCTACTGGAAGCCAAATGTTTTACCAGTAATTAATTATGAGCCAAAAACACCCCCTAAAAGTTTATCGATCCCGTTATACCCCTAAGCCTGTAAGTTTGCATCTTCTCCACTTTATGGTCTGCACTGCCATCCAGGAAGTAGCATAATGCAATCAACACACCAGGAGCTCAACATCGCTCCTGAGTCTAACACTGCAGACCTTCACCTTCAGCAGTAGCTCAGAGATCGGCCTTGGAGGCAGGCAGCTCCTTGAGCTGGGCAAATGCAGAGTCTCCACCCATACTGGCATACTTTCCCCACCCATGGGCCCAGGAAGAGCCACTGGCTGGTACCAATTGGGCAAGACCCCTTGTCCTGATGGTTGTCAAGTGACTCCTCAGACAGATGCCATCAGTAGCATGTACCTATGAACTCAGGACCCATTGCTTGCCAGACAAGCACTTATTCTACAGAGCTATCTCTCTGGCCCCAAGTTTTTTTTTTTTTTTTTTTTTGGGGGGGGGGCTGGCTGAGGCTGCCTTAAGGGCAGGTCTCATACTCCATTTGGAGGTAGGGATCGAACTTCGGTCTCCAGTGCCTGAGAGACTGCCAAATCATGTACTTTGACCAACTGAGCTACCTGGCAAGCCCCTACATGTGCCTGCTTCTGCAGGTCCTTCCTGTAGTCCATTCAGACTACCATGACAAATTGCCTTAAACTGAATGCCTTCCAAACTGTAGAAATGTATTTCCTATAATTCTAGAGACTGGAGAAGCCAAGATGAGGGTGCCAGAAGGTCTGGTCATTCCTCACTATGTCCTTATGTGGTGGAAGTGACACGTTAATTCTCAGAGGTCAAGGCTCTCATGACCTAAGCACCTCGCAAAGGTCTCGCCTTCTAATACATCTTGTTGCACATTAAGTTTCAACAAATGAATCGGAGGCATACATGTTAAGACCATAGCAACCCCCGTATCTCTAGTCTCCTAATATTTCTAGTTTCACACTTCTGACCAAATACCTAAGCCATCCGCTCTGACCTAAAAGCCTATTTCTGGTTACTTTTCCCATACAAAGTCAACAGATGGTATCGACTGCAGCTCTGTCTGCTGAGATTTCCCCTCATTTGGCCCTTGAGGTTCAATATTGAATGAGACTACATGTAATTTGCCATCTGTCCATTTTCTTCACCCAGTACACCAAGTAAAACTCCCTGTGTATGAGAGCCAAAAGTTTTTCCTCTTCCACAATTAGATCATCTGGAAGCTGACAGACCATGTGCCTGAGTTGAGTTGGAGATACCAGTGCCTGGGCTTGACCCTCCAGACCAGCTTGAGCCTGGTCCTGTGAATCATTTTCATCACACACAGCACTGCCTTGTGCAGTGGTTGTGACGTGCCAAGTCCATGGCAACTTCGTTCTCATAGTCACTCGATGGCTTATGATCAGGATCTCATTTCATTCACTGCAGGACGATGGGACAGCAGAGCTTTTGGTGATTCTCACACCCCTCCCTAACACACTGCCAATCACCTCTGGAAAAATCTAGTCAGAAGCTGGTTTCTTTGGTCTTGCACGATAAATCCATTCTGTCCTGCTTTCTCTTCTAAGCCTACTGACCCTTCCTCTACATCCATTTACATTGGTTCTGGCAACTCTGCCTGTTAAAGGCTATCATTAAACTTAAGCTCCAAAGAGCCATCCCAGAAGCACATTGGGACCCAGGTCTCCACCAAGATCCTACATCATGGGAGAGAACTATGTACTGTCAAAGCTGTTTCTGTGCAGGATCCCTTGGATCCAGGGTCCCTTGGTACATATTGGCTAGGCCCTGTAATTATTTTGGTGAATACCCATTCCTACTGTGGGAAATATAAAGCCTGACTTCTTAGGCTGTGCTGAGATCTGGCCCTAGTCATTGGTCTCAAATAATGAGATGGAGGATGGGGTAGGAGGGGAGGAGGAAGACCTGTTGCTTCTACCAGGCAGGAAGGCAAAGAAAAATGCAGTGAGGGTTCCAGGGCCTCAGACAAATCCATGCAAATTTCTTCATTCTGAAGCCTTGATTTTAGCATAGCAATTGGGTGCACACGGTACAACCCCCATGCTCTGCCACCTTGTTATATCTTGGGCTTGACCTTTATACAGACTTTCTAGAGACAGTCTTTTTATATGCTTCCAAGGATACCATCTGGAAGATGGTATCAACACACTGAGAGCCCTAGCAATTGTGAAGCCACAGAATGAAAGGGGCTAATGTCACCTTCCTCACCACCAGACATTCCACTGTTCGTTAACAGAGCTCAGGTGCCCATTCGAAGGGTCTGCTCTCTAGGGCTAATGCTGGGCACTCCCATAGTTGGTGATGTAATTCCAAGCAAAAGGAGTAAGAGGAAGTGAATCAGACAAGAAAAAAGAGTCAACAAAAGAAAGCATCGACAAGATTGTTCCTGTCTTTGTCATCTGGTGTCTCATGAAAATGGTACATACATGATGCCACAAGAACTGGCCAACTGAGGGCGGGGAGCCTGGATCATTTACTCCTTGGTGCCTGTTTGCCCTTACTTGAGAGCTGCCCTGGGGACCTAACTACCCTCTCATGCAGGTTGCACTTGCAGGGTCACCCTTCAATATTAGTTAAATCCATCATCTATCAACATAGAAAATCTTTGTGAATTTTTTTAGTTCCTTGAACACTAATCCTTTCTTTAGCCCAATAACTCTCAGAAGCTTATAGACAGTAGTCATGAAATTCAGAGAAGATTTAACACCAATACTTTTCAAATTCTTTAATGAAATTTGAAGGGAAGTAATTCTCCCTAACTCATTCCTGGAGGCAAGCATTACTCTGATACAAAACCAGAGAAAGACTTAACCAAAAGAGAACCACAGGCCCATCTCCTTAATAAACACACATGTAAAAATGCTCAATAATATACTAGCAAGCAGAATGCAACAAATCATCAAAAAGATTATACATCATGACCAAGTGGGATTTATCCCAGGAATTCAGGATGGTTCAACATACACAAATCAATAAATTTAATGCATAATAACAAAGCCAAAGATAAAATTCACACGATCATCTCAATAAATGTGAAGAAAGCTTTGGACAAAGTTCAACACTCATTCATGATTTTTAAAAACCCTACATAAAATCATAATTTGATTGAATTTATTCAATACATGAATCTATAAATTTAAAAAGGAAAGAAAATTGGAATAGACTATCTCAATCTGATAAGTCATCCATGACAAACCAATAGCCAACATCATACTAAATGGAAAAAAACAAAGGTTTCACTGTAGCATCAGGAACAAAACTAAGATGTCCACTGTCATCACTCCTCATCAATATAGTTCTGAAAACATTAGCCAAAGCAATCAGACAAGAGATGAAATATAGGAAAGGGAGAAGTGAAATTGTCATTAGTCACAGATGACATGATACTCTACATAAAAAACTCCAAAAACTTCACCAAAAGATTTCTACAATTAATACACAAACTCAGTAGTGTAGCTGGATACAACACCAACACTAAAAAATCAACAGCATTCCTGTACACAAACAACAAGCTTGCTGTGAAAGAAATT
This sequence comes from Myocastor coypus, assembly GCA_004027025.1. Classification (NCBI taxonomy): domain Eukaryota; kingdom Metazoa; phylum Chordata; class Mammalia; order Rodentia; family Myocastoridae; genus Myocastor; species Myocastor coypus. Next base: position 17,196 of record PVJA010030117.1, read on the forward strand.
ATGGAAAGCACACCCTTCATAGTAACATTCAAAAAAAAAAAATGAAATACTTAGCAATCAATCTAATAAAGAAAGTCAAGGCCGGCCAGATAGCTCAGCACACTAAGTGCCTACCTAGGCACAGCACAGCGGCCAGTGTTTCATTCCCTGGTGTGCCGAGCCAGCCCCACCCCCAAGGCATGCTGAGACAGTGATTGAGATTGGGCATGGTGGCACACACCTGTAAGCTCAGCTTTTGGGAGGCAGATCACTACAAGTCTGATCCATGTAGTGAGACCATGTAGACCCTGTACTAAATAAAAAGTAATATTAATAATAAAGGAAGTAGGGCCCGGCAGAATGGCTCAGTGGTCTAAAGCACCTGCTTAGGAAAGCTTGGGCGACTGCAGTGACCGCGGTTCAATCCCTGGCACCATATGCTGCGCCAGCCCTGCCCTCAGGGAAGGCTGAGCCGGCCATAAAAATAAATAAACAAAAAGTTCTAAAACAAGAAAAAAATAATAAAGGAAGTAAACAATCTGTACAGTGAAAATTATAGTACTCTGGAAAAGGAGACCAAAGAGTGTATCAGAAAAACTCAAAAATATCACTTGTTCATGGATAGAAAAAGAACAATATTGTGAAAATGACCATACCTTCAAAAGTGTTGCACATATTAATACAATCTCAATCAAATTACTATTAGTGTATCTTACAGATCTAAAACATTCCTAAAATTTATTTGGAAACTGAAGAGACCTAGAAGAGCAAAAGAAATGCTGGGCAACAAAAGAAAGGCAAGAGACATTACAATCCCCAACTTGAAACTATATTACAAGGGGACAGGGATTTGATCCATGCCTACCCTGCCAGCCCTTCCCTCCCCCACCCCCAGGGCTGATGAGAGGAAAATTGAGACTGGGCATGGTGGCGTGCCTGTAATCTCAGCTCTTGGGAGGCTGTAATCAGGAAGATCACTATGAATCTGATCTAGTAGTGAGACACTGAACACCCTATAGATCCTTCCCTAAAATACAAAATTAATTAAAATTTTAAAAAGAAACTATATTACAAAGCTACTGTGGAAAAAAAAAAAAAAAAAACACCTGAAGATCAATGGAATCAGGTTAGAAGAATTAGACACAACTGCAAACACACTCAGTCACCTAATAACCCCCTCTTTAACGAAGGGGCCAAATATGCTTACTAAAAGAAAGATAGCCTCTTGAATAAATGGTGTTGGAAACACTAGCTTTCCACATTCCAAACACTAAAATAAACCCATGTCTATCACTATGTACTAAACTAAAATTGAAATATATTAAATATCTAAATATTAAAACAGATACACTAAATTTACTGGATGAGAAAGAAGGTAGAAATCTTAACATGGGGTAGGCAGAGAATTCATGAACAAAAGCTAACATGCATGGTAAGTATTCCAAATAAACAATAACTAGGGTCTCATCCTATTGAAAAGTTTTTGAATATCAAAAGAAATCAGCAGCGGGCGTGGTGGCGCACGACTGTAATCCCAGCACTCGGGAGGCTGAGGCAGGAGGATCGGTGCGAGTTCGAGACCAGCCTGGGCTACAAAAGTGAGCTCAAGGCCAGCCTGAGCTGCATAGTAAGACCCTGTCTCAAAAAGACAAACAAACAAAAAAAAAAATCAGCAACAGAGTGAAAAGAAAACCTTTACAGTGGGAAAAGGTTTTGTGTAAGTGGCCCTCTAAGAAAATTCAACCTCCTTACTCTTTCTCTATCTTCCTTGCTGCTATTTTTACTCTTTAAAATAAAATTTTAAATATTAAAAAAAGAAAATTCAACCTCCACCCCAACTCAAAGACCAAGTCCAAACATGGGCATCTGAGATGAATAAACATTTCTCAAATGAAAAAATACAAATAGCAAATAAATATGTGAAAAATGCCAGCATCGTTGGTCATTCAAGAAATGCAAATTAATACACACTAAGAATTCCTCTCACCCCAGAAAGAATGGCTATCATCAAGAAATCAATCAATGAATCCAACACTCACCTCTCAATCAATGAAGCCTGTTGGGAAAAAGGAACCCCTGTCTACTGTTGATGAGAATGTAGCTTGGTACAACTACTATGGAAACCAATGTGGAGATGTCTCTACAAACTAGCATTAAAGGTCCCATTCAACCCAGGTATTTGCTCTCTGAGTATTCTCACAAAAGAATTAAAAACATTATGCCACAGTGATATACATGTGCACCCCTGTTTATAGCAGCACAGTTTGTAAAAGCTAAATCTTGGAAATAACCCAAATGCCCATCAACCAAGGAATAGATAAAAAAGATGTAGTATTTTTATACAATGGAATACTGCTCACCTATAAAGATGGATAAACTTGAGACTTTTATACGTAAATGGACATAACTAGAGTCCATATTAATAAGTGCAAGAAATCAGACTCATACACGTAAATATTGCATAGTCTCCCTAGAATAAAAAAGATAAAAGAGCAAATAAGATCCAAAATCTACAATGGACAATGTGAAAAGGAACGAAACTGCTAAAAAGGAAAAAATAAGTGGGACATGTGAAAGGAGACAAGAAATAGAAAAAAAAAAAAGAAAAAAAAAATATATATATATATATTACACACACAAGATAGCTAAGATAGTTATACTAATAATTTCCATTATTCATTAAAAGGAAAAGCTCTTACTATACTGTTTGGCTGTTTGATCAATTTTTCAGGCCTATATCTTCAAACCTGAGCAAATATTTTGAAGATAACACAATACACAATATAATCACCATTGGTAATTTCCTTTTATCATTTTGAAATTCTGTATCATCATTTTTATTGCTCTTTTCTCTTTAAATTAAAAAAAAAAACTGAGGGGCTGGCAAGATAGCTCAGCAGTCTAAGATGCCTGCTTAGGCAATCTTAGGCAAGCTTAGGCAACTGCAGGGACTGCAGTTTGATCCCCGGCACCATATGATGGGCCAGCCCCACCACCAGGGCAGACCATACCATAAAGTCTAAAAAAAAAAAAAACACTCTGAGATACTGCAGTAATCACTGTCATCCTTTAGCCTTTATAGTTTAAATATGGTATTATTTGAATATGGTCCCCTCAGAAAGTCATGCTAACTTTTAACTCCCATTTCCAAATACTGTATGAAAAAGTAGGACGGGGTGATATCTTAGGTGATTAGAGTTCTACCCTCATCAGTTGATTAGTCCTTTTGTATGATTATTGAATCAGTGGGTTAGTGGGTTGAGTGTGACCGTGCTATAAGTCAGCTAGCCTAGCTGTCTCACATACTCCTGTCTCTTCCTCTTTGTGCCACCTTGGGACTCTTCAGCAAGAATACTGTCACTGTCTGGGACTGCCCGAGCTTGCGCCAGAATGTAAGCCAAATAAATGTCTTCTCTTTACAGTTTCCCTAGCCCATGACAATGTGTCATGAGCAGCAGAAAATGGACTCAGACAACCTGCAAGGGCAGCTGAGCTCCCCTATTGAGTCAAATGGCCCACTACAAAGCTCAGCTTTGTTAGACGTGGACCTACCAGCTCTATCATGTGCTCAGAAAGTGCACCAATAAAGCACAACACTCACCTCTCCTGCTTGTCACTCACCTTACCTTGCACTTGGATGGTGCATGGAGGAAAACGCTGGACTTCAGAGTTGGAAGAGTAAAGTTTTGGGTCCTGCTCAGACCTTTCCTGGGGACCTTTGGGTTCACCCCATAATTTTCAGTATATTTTTTTTTAATCTTTGGTACGAATGACTTGTTTGTTGAAAGGATAAACAACTCATATAATTTACATATGCATCCATCCTCTGTCCTTGGGTTCCAAGCTGAACTACTTACGGTGCTTGTCTGGGGGTGCTCAGCCCGCTGCTCCCTTGCCTTCCTATTGCCCTTCTGACTCCTTTTCTTTTCTCAGACATTCCAAGGGTATTTTTGTTTGTTAGGCTTCTAGCAGCGGGTACTGGGAATCAAACTCATGACCTTGCACTTGCCAGCCAGGCAGAGTGCCAGTGCGCTATACCCCCTACCCTGATACCTCAAGGTTACTCAGTGTTCAAGAACTTTGCCCTTGTGTCCTCCTCTACCTGCAATGCTGTGTCGGAGGATAAAGGCCTCGGTCAGCTTGCTGTTCTCCCTGGTGTCAGGTGATGCCTGGGCTATGGAAGGTATGCGCTTTTTGTGATAAATATGCATGTGCCCACAGCTGGATTACAGGGGTTGGCTGAGGTGGGCGGGAGGGTTGCAGGAGTCCCAGAGGGTGTTTTCTTAGGAGTGCTCTGAGGGCAACAACACTTTAAAAAAGAGTCAATGATCCGGCCTGGCACAGGAGAGCACCTCTGTGAAGTGTTGCGAGCCCCACCTGGAGAGAGGCGGTGCTTCACAGCACCCATAAAGAGGCAACGCTCACTGGAGAAGGGAAAGCCAGATCCAGGCAAAATTACATGGAGCAGAGAAGGTGCAAAATATCACGAACCAGTTTCTGAACTTGTGAGGGTGACATGCCAGCGGATCGGTGTAGGACAGTCCACCCCAGCAGAAAGGCGCAGCATAACTGAACTCATGGATACTTTGCCCAGCTTTGTTACTGTCGCTAACTCCTCCCCAGACAAGGCACTACCTAGCAACAGCATCTGAGTTAGGGATCCCCGTCCCTACTTTCACAGACTACTGGTTTGTAAGCAAGATATTCCTGGTGTATTGGTGCCCAGAGAGTCGCTCCCAACTGAGCAGCACTCCAGATTCTCGTCACATTCCGTGAAGATCATGGGAAGAGGGTAGAGGATTAGCGAGACTGGAATGGTTACCAAGTGCCTGTTCTTGTAAACTACTCCGACAAGGCCAAAACACAAGCTTTGTCTGCTGTGTGAGGAAGCCAATCGGCATATTTTGGAAAGGTCTTGTGCTTGCCAGGCCATTTTACTGCTTTTGGAAAATGCTGTTGATGGTGTTATTTAGTGATAGCATTTGCTTTTGCCTCAAGTTTGGCTCATATTCAGGCAGTGGGCAAAATGTGGGTAGCACAGAAGAAAAATTTGGAGCAGCATATGTTAGTGAATTTCTTATGCTAGGACAAAACACCTAACACCCCTCTGGAGTAAAGGAGGAGAACTCAGTGGTAGGGTGCTTGCCTCACATGTACAAGGCCCTGGGCTCAGTTCTTAGTGCTGCCTAAATAAATATGGAGGTGCTTATTCTGGCTCATGGTTTCATAGGACAAGGAGTAGCTTCTCATCCCATAGTACCCAGCAAGCAGAAACAAAAGGGTGAAGTCAGGGACAAGATGTGACCCTTTCAAGCCACATCCCCAAGTGACCCACCCCATCAACCAGGACTCAACAGCACATTCAGCCATGACGTCATCAATGGAATGGTCCACTGGTAAGTGCAGGGCCAGCATGAGCCGGTCCCTTGCCAGCTCTCCATCTCTAACCACGAGATTTGCTAGGCACGGGCTGGTCTTAGATCTAAGCTGGAAAACAGTAAGTAACAGGCCCTGCTTTCCATCCCATCCTCCTCCTGTTAGGCCCACATACAGAACACCAGATTTGCAGGTATACTGCAGCAAGAGTTAGAAATCAGTTCACAGCCTATGACTACGCTCTTGCCACCCGTCACATGGCGGGTCTTGACTGGCTAGGCCTAGATGCTCCCCTTAATAATGTGTGGGGCAAACTCACTGTGTCTGTCTTGTGTTTTGAAAACATGCAGCGATTCCAACTTGCTTCAAGGGCATCAGGACTGTCATGTTTGGGGGAAGACTGCTGCAGTCCAGGACACTTTCAGCTCTACCCATTCTTCTCAGACACCCAGAATGTTCCTGTACAAAGCTGCCTGACAACATATCACTCTTGTATTCCACGTAAGCAATCACATAGTAACTGGCTATCAGCTTTGTATTTTCTGCTCAAAAACCATAAATAAACTGAACTCAAACCTGACTCTGATGGGCCGGGGAGATAGCACAGTAGAATAAGTGCTTGCCAGGTAAATGCAAGGTTCTGAGTTCAATCCCTGGTACTTAAAAAAAAAAAAAAGACTCTGAGCTGGTAATTGAACCTTTGAGTTCCAAGCATAAAATTTGCCTCCTAACTCCTTGGTGCAAAATCTTCCATTGGCTTGGACATTGTTTTTTTTTTCTGCTACATTTCTGGTGCATTTAGACCAGGAAGATGCACTGCTGACTTGCTTAGCCAGGGCCACTGCTGGGGCCATCCTTCAGTCTACAGAGGGAAAGGTGTGCTCTCTGGACTTGTTTTTGGAGTTTCCCCTGCAGTCAGAGGAGAGGGTCCTTTGAGACAGAGGAGAACACATGAGACCCTGGGAGGAGTCAGAACACAACTGGACCTAGCACTCAGACAAGCTAAGCCTGACCTAGATTAAGTCACACAGCTACCATCTCCCCTCTGAGGGATGAAGGGGGAATTGGTAGCTGCTCTGCACCTGCCATCTGTTCCAGTTCTAGTTCCTGTTCTAATCAGAGTAACCAGCCATGGTCGCTGTTCCAGTTAGGATTCCCTCTTCCTGTAGGATTGTGTGCCCATGTGGGATGTGTGTACATTTGTGTGCAAAATAAAATATATAAATCGAATATCGCCTGTACTCAACTGGGAACTTTAAAAAGTGTTGTTTAATCACTTTAACGTGAAAAACAAAAGTAACTGAAAAAATTATTTGCACTCTAATGAGTAAAGACCTGAAAAAAGATGGTTAACATTAATGCACCAGAATACACAGGTGAGTGATGTAGTTAGGCTAGTGAGAAACAGAACACCTGCAAAGCCAACTGGTCCTATGGTTAGGCTGCAAGGGAGACAGAAAGGCAAAGGGTTTAGGCCCAGATACGCACCTGCCAAGATTAAAGGGAACAAATCAGAGCACAAGTTCTCCCTCCAGCTCTGAGGCCAGCCCTCGTAGCTTGCCGGTTGATGATCACCGACACGGTGCTGGCTACCTGCAGGCCTCTGGAGGCTGGAGCAACTCCAGCTTGGGTGAATAACGAAGTCTTGCGGAGCCTAAGCTCTACAAGGAAAATCAAACTATAAATTTTAGCTAACTGGCTTTCAGTTTGAGTTGATGTGCACAAAGAATTTCTTGCATATTACAAAGTTTTGATTCTACAGAGCTAACTTGCTCCTGTCTCTACTGTGGTTTTAAAACAGGAATATTTTTCTTTTAATTTCTTTTTTTTTTTTTTTCCTACCAATTTTGCATGCTTGTGTCTGGCAATCTGAACAACTGAAGTTGAAGACATTATGCAATATAACAACAATGTCGAATTCCTATTATTCTGTTTAGTGAAATTCTGCATCATTGGGGTTTTTGTTTTGTTTTACTATTTTGTATTATCTTTTAAGAATAAGAAAATTCTTGGTGCATCCAAACTGCATGGTGAGACCTTGCAACAACCAAATACATTAATAATAATAATAATTTTTTAAAAGTCATGGGGTTGAGGAGATAGCTCCGTGGCACAAGTGCCTGCCTGGCAAGTGCAAGGTCATGAGTTTGAACCCTGGTTTCGCAAAAAAAAAAAAAGAATCAGGACATCAGAGAGCTCCAGTTCATTGTCCCTTAACTTGGGCTCTCCCTATCCCTCCAGTCCTACTTTGTGTCTGACTCTGACCCCACCAGCGAGGACTCCTACATGAAGATTTGCACTGTGGTCAGCATTCCAGCCCGGCTGGACATCCTGTACACAGCAGGCCAGGAGGAGTGTGAGGCCATGCAGGAACAGTACATGCGCAGTGGCCATGGCTTCCTGCTGGTGTTTGCCATTAAGGACCCGCAGAGCTTCAACGAGGTGGGCAAGCTCTTTGCACAGATTCTCTGAGTCAAGTACCACGACGACTTCCCTGTCGTGCTGGCTGGGAACATGGCACATCTGGAGATACAGCAGCAGGTCGTCTCTCGATCTGATGCCTCCAGCTTTGGTGCCTCCCATCACACGGACTAGCCCTTCGAGCAGCTGGTGGGGCAATCCAGTAGTACCAGGAACAAGAGCTCCCACCGAGCCTACCCAGTGCTCCCAGGAAGAAAGATGAGGGCTGCCCCTGTGACCTGCTGTCAGCCAGGGAAATGACCAGCACAAGCTCGAGGGACCAGCTGCCTCGCACTCTGCCATGTAGCCGGAGGCTCCCGCTGAGCCTCAGTTTCCTTTTCTGGATCTCCAAGGACACACTCCCCTCACCCTGCCTTGCTGACCTCCTCTGGGCCATCGCCACCATGTGCCTTCTACCAACACCTCCTTTCCCCACCTAAGCCTCTGCCTCAGTGAGGGGGCTCCCAGGTCACTGCTGTACATACACCCTTCCCTCAGAAAAATAAACACCACTGCCAACTCTGAAAGAACAAAAGAAAGAAAGAAAGAAAGAAAGAAAGAAAGAAAGAAAGAAAGAAAGAAAGAAAGAAAGAAAAGAAAAGAAAATTTGCACAAGAAATTTGAATAAAATCTTTCCAAGATACACAAAAATGAATTGTCCAAAACTAGTTATAAAGCCAGGCATGGTGGCACATACTTGTAATCCCAGCACTTGGGAGGCTGAGGCAGGAGGATCAGTGCAAGTTCGAGACCAGCCTGGGCTAAAAAAGTGAGCTCAAAGCCAGCCTCAACTGCACAGAGAGACTCTATCTCAAAAAGACAAAAAAAAAAACCTAGTTATAAAGAAAAACAATCATTAATACATATATATATTAATGAAAAAATTAGCTATGGAAGAACAAAATTAAATAGCATCTTATTCCACATTAGAAAACAAAAAAGAGCAAGTGTGTAAGAAACTAGATTAATTAATTCAAAGGTCTGAAAGAAAAAAAAAATCTGTTTTGTGTGTAAAAGAAGCAAGAGGGCTGGTGAGATGGTTTTGTGGTCTAACATGCCTGCTTAAGAAAG
>PVJA010030118.1:0-26063 GCA_004027025.1 Myocastor coypus
CTCGCACCAATCCTCCTGCCTCAGCCTCCCGAGTGCTGGGATTACAGGCGTGAGCCACCACGCCCCGGCCAAATCTTTCTTTTTCTAACCAGCAAAAAGGGATAAGAATTAGGACTACTTGCACAGCCAGATGGAGGTCTTCTCTAGTCTTTGGTTTATTGTCCATCTGTTTGTAGGCCTTAGCATTAGCTATGCTTATTCTTCCAGAGGCCCAGAGACTGCTTATTACTGTCCACTGCAGGTATGTGCTTCCCTACCACCCATGTTCCAGTCCTGCACTCTCAGTTCCTAAAACCCTTGGTTATTTCTGATGTTTGGTCTTCCCTAAACTCTGCCCATCCCCTCCCGGTGCCTGACTATTCAGAACTCACCCTAACAGAAGTGCACTGAGCTCCTTGATTTTATTTTCACTGGCTTCCAGCGTATCACCTCAAAACACATTCCAGGTCCCCTGACTGGTTTAGTGCTTCAAAGACCACTTCTTCCAAAGTAGGGAGCGTGATCAGTGAAAGGACAGCAATGGCAGCAAATCCTCCCACCACCACAAGAAATAATAGAGCCATGGACATGACAATTTTTCCCAGAGGTACAACCTCACAGGAAGCAAAACTCATTGCAATGAACTCTCACTGTCACAAAAGATGAAACCACCCATATTTACACAGACTGCAAATATGCAGATGATATATCATATCAAACCACCCAAAAAAGCAGATTTCTGTCTGAAAAAAATATCCCTATAAAATGGATTCCATCTAACCCATCCTGCTACCTCTACACAATTCTCGAACCAGAAAAGATCCCTTTTCTCCAGTGTGCTCTTCAGAACCCTCCCTCTGCAAAGCTACTTTTCATTTCCTCTACCTTCTGACACAACTTTAACCATCTAGAAACAATTTCTGGGTACACTGGTGCTCTCCTTTGCTGGACAATCTAAATGCTATCACTCCTGAGTACTAACAAGGCAAAGGAGAGGAACTAACCCTTGAAAGACATTCCTGGAGCGCATGGATATGTCCCAAGTTAGTCTGCTGGCAGAGTCTTCCTAAATCAAAAATTTGCCACCTTTAGCCAAGATTTCCCTGTAGTATTACAACCAGCCTCAGCCATGTCCCCCTTGACACCTGCAAATATAGTTCCTCCTTCCACATATGCAAATATTTTGAGGCCTCGGATATTTATATCCTAGTTCATCCCTACACCTCCCTCTGTCCAAATTTGATCACATAGGATGCCTTTCTCTACAATGGGCATCGTGTGTGTGTGTGTGTGTGTGCGCACGCGCGCGTGTGTGTACAAGACACATTTTGGCCTATGTACTCCCTGGACCAGAACTTGTTCATTAGGACTCCTTACTCCCACTCTCTTCTTACCAATGTCTGCTCTACCCATCTTTATATCCCCCATACCCTATGACAAGGTGGCCTGGGAATAATGATATAGTTATAATGGGGCCAGAGCGCTAAGATCTCTTTCAGAGTTCAGCAGGTTGTCAAAGGACTCACCAAGACCCTCACAGATGTCTCTGACAACACAGGCAAGATAGAGTTTTCTCCTGGCTGTAGTGATCCTCCACAACTGCAGAAGCCTTGATCTGCATACAGCTTCGCGAGGCGCATACATGTTCTATTCCAACAGCAATGTCGCTTTTATACCTACAAATCTGGTCTCTTATGGGATAGGATAAACCACCCTTGTGAACAAGCTTCTAAACTCCGTGAAGCCTTTTGCAATGATATGCTTCTCTTTCTTTTTTTTATTAGTTCTTGTACCTCCTGACCCATTAATGTTTATTGTGCTTTATCTATTTTTGTTTTACCAGTGATCCAAGTAAGGATTGTCAGACAGATGCTTATGCTGCTTAGTTATCTTTCTGGCTAAACTTTATTAGTCTTTTTCTTTGTTTTTACTGTATAAACTATCTATTCCAAGAGATATTTTTAGGAAGAATGAGTAACATCCTTCTCTCTGGCAATTACCAAAGTACACTTCCAAACAGCTTTCCTGCTCTAAAACATAAACACGTGCACAAACACACACACACACACATACACACACATACACACACACCACACACCCCTCACAAATCAAAAACTCTATCATTCTGTCTCAGCAACAGTTAGCCAAGCAAAGAATGACTCTTCATTTTTGCACAATTTCTTTAAGCAAGAATGATACATTACAGAGAGGGACCTCACCACTTTGAATGAGCACGCCAGCTGAGCACATCAGCCATCTTACAGGAAAACGAGTTTCATTTCGCATAAGTCACAGAAAGAGATAGGCCTCAATTCAGAAAGGATACAATGAACACAGTAATTTGTTCTCTCACATTTTGCAAAATTATGAAAGAACTTTTTAGTTTTGTTAATTTTGCTGACTTCCTGTCTTACTTTACTTCTAGGTTTATTACATCTGAGTAAATGTAAAACCTCACATAGGAATAAGAAAATTACTCAAACTTTGAAAGAAAACAAATATGGGACCGTTTGTAGTTATCAACTCTGTGAAAGATTATTTCATTTTTTTTCAAACCTCTTGTCATATTTAATAGACAAACAAAACATTATCACAGTAAATCAAATAAAACACTGCCCTATTTCCATTCAACAGCATAAAGAGAGAAGTTATTGTTGTTGCCATACACTTATAACTCTTCAAATTCAAGCCAACTTACTAGAAAATAAAAAGACCGCTGTGATACACTGCAGACCTTACACAAATAAGTAAAAAAAGTAGTATCCAAATCCAGAGCTTTCTTGAAATTCCATTATACACCTCACCAATTTACTCAGTGTTACATTTCAGACAAAATAAGACATTAAAAAAAATCTTATATAAAATCGAACCACAAAATATCTCCTAAACATCGTTTTTACTCAAAATACAAATGGATTTCTGGAAAATTTCCCTCAATGCTACCCAAACTATATTTTACAGATTCATAAATATGGTTAGCTATATTTTGGGACTCAAGTTCATTGGACCATCTCCCACATAAACTTTTTCTCATAATTATATGGCATACATGTTCTCCAAGTTAACAGTTATACAAGTAAATCAAACTTGGATTCAAAAAAGCATCAATTTCTCCTCCATAAGGATATAGGAACTCTCCCACTGTAACTGTTTCATGCAAAAAGTACTTTATTGCAAACAAGTATCCTTAGAGAAACACTTTTCTAAGTTACAAACATGTTAATGTTAATCATTAGTAATGGGTTTTAGACACCAAAAAGCTTTTTTTTTTTTTTTTTTTCTCTAGTTTCTGTGAACATTCTATTCTTCTAACCCTAAAATCTGCTGGAGAGTTTCTTCTTATAAATATATATGTTCAACTGTCCCCATATACCAAAAAGAAGTCCATTAGCTCAAGTCACAAAGCTTAGGCTTTTATTGGAGATAGATTTAAGAACTTCAATCAGCCGGGCGTGGTGGCTCATGCCTGTAATCCCAGCACTCGGGAGGCTGAGGCAGAAGGATCGGTGCGAATTCGAGACCAGCCTGGGCTACAAAAGTGAGCTCAAGGCCAGCCTGAACTGCATAGTGAGACTCTGTCTCAAAAAGACAAAAAAAAAAAAAAAAAAAAAAAAAAACTTCAATCTATTCCCAAACTGACTTAACTACAGCAAGAGCAATGCCAGGCATGAGCTGCATTCTGCTACTTCCACATTGCATGCTGAAGAGCCCCTCAGGCAGAATTTGCCTTGAAGTAGGCTGCAAGGCAGAATAAGGCTGTGTGTTTTCTTCCCCGTGTTTATTTCCCTCTCTCCTTAGGCTTCTCTGAGAAGAACTGAAGAGAATAGACTTCTTGTAGAAGAAAGTTATTGTTCATGGGAACTTCCATTTATTTTCCTGAAAACATCTTAGTTTTGTTTTATTTTTAACTAGCTCCACCCCTCATCCCAACCAAGGTCTGTTTAGCTGCTGTACATTTCTAGTTTAAAATATTTTATTAGGAATTATTTAACTTAATCCTAAAACAACTGGGAGTAAATTGTGGCAGTGGAAACTCAAAAACAATTAGCAAGATGTTGTAGGTGATCATTTGAAGTTCTAAGGACCTAAGCTTTTCATTGTATTTTGTTAAGAGTTCTGTGCAAAACTGCATGGTACAGAAAGAAATCCAGGCGCACTGATGCCAGAAACATGTAAAACTGAGACTATTTCCACTTATTTTCTTTTCAAATGTCAGTGTTTATTACCACATTCACTACAAAAATTAAAAAAAAAACATAAAACTATAGCAACGATATGTTTGCTCCTTATGTCTGAAATGCTGAATTCCAAAATTATTTCTCTAATGAAATGGTGCTGATATTTAATTTGATAGAATTGTTAATGCCAAAAAAATGCCCAACTTTAAAAATAATCTAGGTTATTTTTCTGTCACATTACTTTGTGTGCAAACTACTTATTTCACATATTACTTTTTCTATTAATTGATGTCTGAAAATACACATGCACTTGCAACTTTTCTCTTTGTTAGAAAATGTTTTGATATATATGATTCATTGTGACCAACAGGTACCTGTATAGGACATGACCTGTTGCTGTTTGCATCCTTTCAGACTCCCCTCTCCATTTCTTACTATTGACTAAAATTTTACCACTTTATTTTCCATCGTTTGTTTTATTTTGATGCTTCATTCGTACATTAATTTTCTTATATAAGAGTGATTATAGAATTGACAAGCTTGTGTGTCTAATCTAATAGACTGAATGTTTTGGATTTAAGGCGTATCCATTTTCCTACACAATGGCCAACGTTTTACCTTCCTTATGGCAACGTAGCACTGCAGTCCACATGAGTAACACATTTCTTTATCTATTCATTGTTAATCAACACAGAGACCACTGAAAAGGTTTAACTCTTATAACTTGTGCTATTATAATCATGGAAATGCATGTGCCACTGAAGTATGATGGCTTTGATTATTTCAGAAAGATCCAGAAAGGGAATATGTGGCTTAAACACAATTTCTATTTTTGAGATTCTCCATAATAATTTCCCCATGTACTCTGTAACACCCACACCAATAATGTAAAATTATTCCTTTATTGTTAACTTTAGCAGCTTTTACTTCTATCTGATTTCTTGATGGCCATCGTTCGTTCTGGAGTGAGTATAATTTCGGTGCTATTTTAATTTGAATTTTGCTAATGATAAGCAATGCTGAACAATTTTACTTCTTCTGAGATAAAGAAGGACATTTGTACTTCTTTGGAGAAGTGTTAATTCATGTTTATTGCCCACTTTTTGATTGGAACTTTTATTTTGAGAGGGAATTATATATATTTTAAGATTTTTGTATATTTTAGACATTAATCCTCTGTGCAAAGCTAGCTGGTAATTTTTATTTCTTTTTTATTACGTTTTTGCATTAAGTAGTATGTCTCTTCACTCTGTTGATGGTTTCTTTTGCTGTACTGTTTTCAGTTCCATAACACCCTATTTATTCACGCTTGATGTTATTTCTCCTGCAGTTGGTGTTGTCTACAGAACAACCCTGCCTTAACCTCAGAATTCAAGAATTCTGCCTGCCTTACCTCCAACAGCTTAAGTGTTTTTCTGTTTCAATATTTATATCTTTGAACCATATTGATTTTTACTGTAGCACATGATGAGAGACATGTGGCTAGCTTCCATCTTCTGCAGATTGGAAATACTTTTAATAATATTTGCTAAAGGGGCTAACCTCTACTGAATGTTTTATCCCTTGGTCAAAGTTCAAGTGACCAAATAAACCTGGAGTTATGACTGTATCTTTTGGTATTCTTTTTCATTTATGTATTGGGTACAGGGTCTCAATATGTAGCTCAGACTCATAGTGAACCTCTTGTTTTCAGCCTCTCTAGCACCAGGATTACAGACATGTACCACCATGTCCAATCTCAGTGGCTGGCTCAGTGCACCTAGGGCTGGGGCCTACGCAGCATGTGGTACCTGAGATCGAACCCTAGTCCCTGCACTTGTCTAAGCATATGCTTAGTCCACTGAGATATCTTGCTGGCCCTGAATCTTCTATTCTGTTTCATATACTTACCTATATTTCATGCCAGCTCTGTGCTACTTTTTTAATGACTTGAATTTTGTAAATACCTACTAATACAGAATTATCTATTTTGGGACACACTTTGTTACCTAGTTTTGCCATTGCTATTCTAGATTTCATTAATTTCCACATGAGTTTTAGGATTGTTTCTTCTAGTTCTGGGAAGAAAATCCTTTGCATTTCAGTTGGTATTGAATAAAAACTGCATGAAATTAGATTAATTAGAATAAATTATCAGTTTGGGGAAAATGGTCACTTCAACAATATTGGTTCTGCCTGTCTTCTCATTTTCTTTTTTAAAATTTTTTAAAATTTATTTTATTTAGTTATTTATTTTTTTTTGTCTTCTCATTTTCTGATGTCATCTTCAATCTTTTTTTTTTTTCTCAGACTGCTAGAGCTGTTGTTGTAGAATTCTTCTCTTTCTTTGAGGTTGTTAATGTTTGAGTATTTAGTTTTACTTGTTACTGTGAATACTATTTTTTCTTAGTTTGTAGAGATAAGAAACTAACATCTTCAGAAAATGAAAGCAATGAACAAAGCTTGGGGGGGGGGATTATAATCTGTTACTTAGGGATTCCAGAAAAACTGGGATTTAAAAAGTCAGGTAACAGCTAATCCTGATTGTTGTCTCTGCTCTTAATTGAGATTTTGGTGATTATCTCCTCTCCTCCTTGTAATCCTTTTCTTAAAAAAAATAGGTGAACCCAGAGTTAAACAAATAGAGAAGGTCAACAGAGGATATAGCCCTAAATAAAAAGGAGATGCTTCTGGAACTCTGGGCTCACTTTGAAAGAGACGGATCTCAGTGAGACCTGCAAAGCTACATTCATCAGGGTATCCTGTCATTTCTTTCGGCACCAACACGACATACAACATTAATTTCTATGTAAGTTTATTAATGGTGCAAAGTAACATTATTTGGGGCATTGATTTTGTATCCTGCTATTTTGCTGAATTTGATTATTAATTCTAGGAGTGCTTCAATGGAATCCTTTGGGCTTTCCATGTAAACAATGATGTCATTTCCTCTTGCCTAACATAGTTGAGTAACTATTGAAAACAAATAAAAATGCACATCGTTGTCTTATTTTAATTTTAGAGGAAAACCTTTGCCTCTAATATTTAATTGGTAGTTGGCTATCATAAATGGCTTTTTTATTATTGAGATGTCTGGTTTTGGTCTGATTTCTTCATGCATTTATCTTAAATTGATGTTGTGTATTATCTAAAGATATTTCTACAGCTATTGAGATCATGAAGTGATGTTTTGTCTTTGCTTCTGTCAATGGGATGCTCTGCATTTATTTATGAGCATATGTTGAAATCTCTTTGCACCTAGGGAGTTAAAGCTATTTGGACATACTTTGTGATTATAATACTTGATGATTTTTTGGATTCTGTTTCCCAATATATTTTTAGAAATTTTAGCATCTATGTTCATAAAAATACTGATCTATGCATTTTCTTTTTCCTTTTAGTTGAATGCTTCTCTGATTTTGGAATCAAGGCAATGCCAGTTTTCAGAAATAAGCTTAGAAATACTACTTGCCACTGGATGTCATGAAGGAGTTTTAGGGCATTGATGTTAAATAAACTCTGAACATCTTGAAGAATTCAGAAGTGAATCTATCAGGTGGACTTTTCCTAGGTAGTAGGCGTTTTTCTTCTTATTACTGCCTCAATTTCATTTTCTATTGTTGCATTATTCAGCATTTTTTTATCTGTTAATCCAATTCATTAGAGTCTAGGAATATATCATTTGCTCCAAATTCTGCATCTTTTGAGTACAAATTTTTATAAGTATGATCTTCTGAATGGCAGTGGTGTCAGTTGTGGTTTCACCTTTTTCATTTCCAATTGTGTGGATGTAGGCTTATTCTTTTTTTTTTTGTTTTTGTCAGTTCGGCTAAGGATATTTCTTTTTCGCTTATTCTTTTTAAAGAACCAGCTCTTCATTTCATTTATTTTTTGTCTTGATTTTTTTTTTTAAAAAAACTTTATTTATTTATGTTCAGCTCAGCCAGCTCTGGGGGTGAGAGCATGTGGTGCTAGGGACTGAACCCTGGCCCCTGCAGTGACCGGAGCTTGCCTAAGTAGGCACTTTTAGACAGCTGAACCATATTGCCAGCCCCTTGATTTTTATATAGTTTAAATTTTATTCATTTCTTTTCTGATCTTTATCACTTTGATTCTACTGTTTCAGTTTGGATTGCTTTTATTCTTCTAGTTTGTTAGGAACAGTATTAAGTTGTGCATTTGAGCTCACTCTGTTTTTCTAGTGTATGCATTTACAACAGTGAAATTCTTAGGAGTACTTTCATTGTTTCCTATAAGTTCTGTTATATAATAATATTATGTTTGATTCCAGGAATTGTTCATTTTTTCTTCATTTCTTCATTTATTTCTGAGGTAGTTAATGTCCAACCATAAATGAAAAATCTGTGTTTATTTCTTTATAATAGGATAAGATACATGAAATTTTTTTCAAGTTATGTAAAAGGAATTTCAGGACTTCTACATTGTCTATTTTGGAGGAATTTCCATACAATGCTGGTAAGAATGTGTATTCTATTAACATAGAAAAGTAGATGCTGTGTAGTTATTGATTAAGTTGGTTTAGTCAATGATACAGTTCATGTCTGATATATGTTTTCTGATCTTTTGGTGAAAGTACATAAACTCTCACCATAGCTATGTTGGTGGCCACTTGATCTTCTACAATCAGCAGTGTTGAGACGAGGTGTGGTGGTGCATACCTGTAATTCTAGCGCTTGAGAGCTTGAAAACAGGAGAATTATGGGTTGGATCTTTGTTGTGAGACCCTGCAGACTCTATCCTAAATAAAGGAAAGAAAAGAGAAGAAAAGAAAAGAAAAGGAAAGATATGGGAAATGACTTTTAATGGTATAGGATTCCTTTTAAGAGTGATGAAATTGCATTTAATTAGATAACAGTGATATTTGAACACTGTGATTATAGTAAAAACCACTGAATTGGACCCTGTGAAAGAGTAAAATGGTTAACATGATATGTTATTTGAATATAACTAGCCGAAAAATGCAAAAAGAAAAAAAGAAATAATTGACAGCCTTTACCTTATGAATTTAATTGGCCCAGTATTCATGTTACACATATATTTATTACTATTGACACTTCCTACTGAATTGTTCACTTAACATATATTTAGTCAGTTATTATTTTTTCCTTCTTCTGATCAATTTTGGTTTGACGTTCACTTTGTCTGACACTAAACTTGCTACCTTACTTGCTTTTGAATTTTTTAAATAATTCTTATATTTATTTTTTGAAAGAATAGAAAATAGTGAAAATTCATTATAAGTGGTACAGAATATAATTAGACAAATGATAGAAGTGCAGTAATGTTTATTGTATTACATATTATCTTCAAATTAGTTTTTCAGATTACCATATACAAGCATGCAAAATTGGTCAAAAATTATAAAAATCAAAAAGGAGAGAGAAAAAATTTAAGCATGGAGAACTTCTCTCAATAGAGCACCAGAAATCCACAGTATAATTAGAATTTATATTGTATATGAAATATTGTTATTTATATTTTAAATTTCTTTTTACTCTTCTAAAATTCCCTTCATAGATTTTTTTAAATTTTTATTTTATTTTATTTTATTTCTTGTTTCAGAACCTTTATTTGTTTATTCACTCATTTTTATGGCCAGCTCAGCCCGCTCCGAGAGCAGGGCTGGAGAAGCATGTGGTGCCGGGGATCAAACCGCGGTCCCTGCAGCCGCCCAAGCTTTCCTAAGCTTTCCTTTAGACCGCTGAGTCATCCTGCCGGGCCCCGATTTTTTTATCTTTTAGAGAATATAAATTAACATTAAAACAAAAAATAACAGGTAATACAGATTTTCACCTACCAAAGTAATATGAATTTCATGGTATTTGTTCTCATACATAGTGTTGTCTTTCCACCAGTTATTCATCTTACCTGTTAAATGCATGTAAAATTGTAAGATGAAAGCAAAACGAAATAAACAAGTAATTGAAAAAAGGAGATGAAACAATTTAAAACATTATCTGTTCCTTTCTATAATACAGCCAAAATGCATAGTGCAGTTGTCCAAATCATCCTGTATACATACAAAGATTTATTTCATTGTGCCCCTCCTTCTTCTGTCCTTTTCAACTCAGTAACTCCTTCCTTTTGAATAAATTCATTCTTTTCTCCCAGTATTTATTAAATTTTACATGATAATTTTAGTTTTAAACTAGATTAAGATAGCAGACTATCATGATAGTAGAAAAAAAAAAGACAGTAGACTTTCACCCAGTCATCCACTTGTATATTTAATTGTTGAGTTGAGCCCATTTTTATTGAGTTAATAATGTAATTTATTGTCTCATTATATACTTTTTTGTACATCTTGTTTTCTTTTTTGCATATTTGCTAACTCTTCTTAATAAATTCATTTGATTGGGCTGTTCTTTGGTTTGTTTTCTCTCTCTAGAATATTCGTGAGCATATGTTGGAGTGTGTACTTGATTTTCAAGTTATCTCAAAGACATTTTTTTTTTTTTTTTGTCTTTTTGAGACAGGGTCTCGTTATGCAGTTGAGGCTGGCCTTGAGCTCACTTTCGTAGCCCAGGCTGGTCTCGAACTCACACCAATCCTCCTGCCTCAGCCTCCGGAGTGCTGGGATTACAGGCGTGAGCTACCACGCCCGGCTTCAAAGACATTTTATCATGAAACATTATTTTTTAATGAATTTAGAATGATAATTTTGTAGAATATATTACTTGTGGATGGAATTCATTTCTTTTATATGGATAGAGAAGCACTTTAAAGTCTGTTGGTCTTTTCAGGTTATACTAAAGTTCTGCTACATTCCTATGTGGCTTAGCTTTATATATATTTTTCTTGCTTTTTCTCTCACAGCTTTCAAGATTCTATTGTTTGTGGGACATCAAGGATTTGAACAATTATATATCAGAAAGGGCTTTTTATTCTGTTTCAGTTATACAGTGTGCTTTATCTTTCTTAAGTATACATTGCATACTTTCTTAATATTTAGGATGTCTTCTGTTAATATTTGTATAAAGAGGCTCTTGTTTTATTTCAAGAATGTTATCTTCTAATTAACTTATACACTCAAATAGGTTTGAGTTAATATTCTTACTGTTATCTTTTAGCTGATGGATTTTTGTACTCTTTTAAGTCTTCTCTGAGTAAAATGTCATCAGTTTTTATTTTGTCCTCCTTTCCTGTATCTTTGTGTACACATTAGTCATTTCTACTATGAATGAAATCTATACATTTCTTTCGCCTGGATATTTTGCTTGAAAAAAATAGATGATTTATATACTTAGTAAATTTGTCATTCATGGTTTGAACCATTTTATCCAGTTCTTACATTTTTATGCATTTCCCAAATCCACCTTTGTGAATTTTGTATGATAGTTCCACTATTTTTGGTTTATGTTCTTGTTGAAATTGCTAAGTTTTTATTTCCTCTTTTATCACTTCATACGGCTTGTCTTTTTGATAATGTTTTCATTTCTTTCCATGAGTGCCATTCGTATCTGCTTTGAAAAGTCTGGAGACCTTTGAGGTATTTTTTGCTTTATTTTTTCATGTTCCTATTAAATTTTGTTTTGATTTGAGAACTGGGGTCAAAGAGAATGAAGTCTCTTAGTTGTAGAAAGTATGTGTGTATTTAAGCTCTTTTTTTTCAGTTATGGGCACATTTAAAAAATTTTTACTCATTTTAATGAGAAAATAAAATAACAATGAAACAGTTTCAAAGCAGGTTACTAGGACAGTTACAATAGTTAATACATTGCATATTGTTGGCTTTGTAGTGTTTATTCAGAGGACAGGATACAGAGATGATGTCTAGTCCACCTCCCCTGGGGCAGGTGATTTGCATTTCAATGAATGGTAGGGAGAGAAGTTATTTGCTTGAGCTGCTGCTAGGTCTCCCTGCTCTCTTGCTCTTAGTTGACACCATGAAAGGTTGTCCACTGTCATGTGCTACTCTGCCTTGGGGCCAGCTGAATATAGACTGAAACCTCCAGTAACTGTGAGCTAAATGAACCATTCCTTCTCTCATTTGGGGTGTCGGGTATTTCTCCCAGCAACGAGAGAAGAGTAACTAAGACTATATATGACACACACTACAAAATAGTCCTTTATTTATATGCAGCTTTTTTGTTTTGTGTTGTCAGAAATGGGTATTCCATTGCTGTTAGAGAAGCTGTATTTGGAGAGGTCTTTAATGGATCTTTTCATACATGATGCCAGTTCAAAAATTGTAGGTAAGATAAGCAGGAATAATGTCTATCATAAAGAAATCAACCAACAATAAATGTTGGAGAAGCCATGGGGGAAAAGAAACCCTTCATTGCTGGTGGGAATGTATACCGGTGCAGCCATTACAGAAACCACTGTGCAGACTCCTCAAAAACTAGAACTGGAAATCCCATTCACTCCAGCTATCTCCCTTCCGGAAATTTTTCCAAAAGAATTGAATACATCATATCATAGTGACTTTTGTCTGCCTATGTTTATAGCTGCACTATTTCTGATAACCAAATCTTGGAAGCAACCAAAATGCCCATCACTTGAGGAATGGATGAAAAAAATGAATATAAAAATGCAATACAGTATTACTCAGATATAAAGAAAAATAAAGTTGAAGTCTTCATATATTAGTAGGCGCAACTTGAACATATACTCATAATTGAAATAAACTCAATCTACATGTGTAAATATTGTATTGTCTCCCTAGTGTTAGAGCTCAAAAGAAGAAATAAAGATTGATAGGTATAACATAGTTAAATAGAAAATGAGAACTTTGTTGTTTGTTTTCCAGTGATATTAGCTACTCTTTGTACCCATTCAATTTATTTGTACTGGGCTCTATTACTGTGCTCTTAGGGTAGAATTTCTACTGGTTAACACTATCAATGGAACCAAGCATTCATCCTTCATAAACATTCAAAGTTGTCATAATTTCACTTTTCCATCAATATCTCATACAGACTACATTGTACTCAGATGTGGTTAAAGAGAAAGGAGTTCACTGATGCAAAGTGAGGATGGTAGGAGAGATTTGAAGAGGTAAAAAGAAAATAGAGAGGGAGTAGAACTATGTATGAGTCATTTTACAGCTGTGTTGAAGGGCTGATGTGTTGCAGAGAATACTTTTGTAGGTGAAAGGGTGTATGCAGGTGAATCTAAATGTATTTAGAGATGAAGAGATTTGAGGTTGTTGGTGTTGGTTAATATGCTATAGATCATCATATGGGACTCCTCAAAGCCTGATTTTCTAATGGTTACTCCAACATGTCTTTAAGTGGTAGTGTTTACATTATAGCATTGGTTAAGTATTATTATTTAATGCACTTATACAATCCCCCATTACTTTTATGTTGCTGGATAGAGAAGAGGACAAAGAAGGCAAGGAGGCAAAGTAATGGAAAGTAGAGAGGGATATACAAGAATTAAAGATTGGAGGAATGATAGAGTAAATGTTGGATCAGGCCAAGTATAAAGCCACCAAAATGTAGTTCTATAATTAACTGACAGCAATGAAGGAGTGATACAAATGATGAAAACATACAATAGGAAGATTTTACAAATGAAAAATAATGACACAAGGACTGAAATTAACCAAGAAGTAAATTTACACTACCTAGAGCTACAAAGACAACATTACAAATAAGAGTAAAAAGCTTCAGAGATTTGTTGTAATTAACCTAGTTGTTCGACATGTCCAGCTCGATGATTGTAGCACTGTATGGCTCTAATCTGTCAATCGATCAGTCAGTTGCTTGTCTGTCAAGTTTCTCACGGTGGGCCACATAACTTCTTATTTAAAGTGTTGATGACTTTTGTGCCTTCCTGACTTGTGTCATCAGGCTCTGCCTTACAAATCTCTATTTATCTAATTACCTTGGTGAACTTGTGCATTAAATTTTACAGACTTATCTGTGCCTCCCACATTCCCCATCTTTTGCCCACAGCTCTTCTAGGCCCTAAATGTGAGGCTCTGTGAAAAGCGGAGTTGTTTCCTGGCTTTGTTTTGTTTCATTGTCAGAGAACTGGGTTTCCTTTCATTTTGCCAGTATTAGACAGGCCTTAATGAGTGCGCGCCTGCTTCCTGGGAACCTGACAGTAGCCGTGGCTAGAACATGAATTGATGTCAAGAATTGAACTCAGGGTCTTCTGCGTATTAGTCGGGCACTGCGCTGCTGCAGTAAGTACCTGGCTCCAGTGTCCTGATTGTTCCATGTACAACATTCCCAAAAGAGTAGAAAATGTATTTCGATATATAAAATCCTCATAGGAATTGGTTTAACATCTTTATTCATGTTGTGGGAGGGACAAAGCAATCAAGATATCCTTGAAAATGTGAATAGACTACTATGCTTATGGAATGGAATACTTATCATTGATAAAAACAGGCACTAAAAATGTAGAGCAACATGGACAAATGTTAACTCCATAGTATAAAGTGCAAAAATAAAAAGCCAAGGGCTGGCCAGGGTATTCACTGGATTAAAGTGCCCGCTAGGGAAATGCAGGGACTCGGGACTGGTGAAGTGCTCGCCCCACCCACAGAGAACATGGAGAAGTCAACTGAGACTGGGTCTGGTGGTGTGCTTGGGAGGATGAAAACAGGAGCATCACTATGAGTCAGACCTGTGTAGTGAGACCCTGTAGAACCTGTAATAAACATTAAAAAAAATTATAAAAAAGCCAATGTGAAAAAATGTATATATGATATTTGATTTTTTCAATACATGATTTAGGAAAAGAAAATATTAGAGACAGTAAAATGATCAATAATTTAAGAAATAAAGGAGGTGGTAAGTAGAGAAAGGCATGAATATGTGTCTAACCCTATTTCAAAGTGCTAATAATTATGTATTTAAATTGTCATTTCATTTATTAAAACACGGAGAACTCTACAAGAAAATAAACTGACATAAGATACTGATATTTGTTAACAGGGCAGCTAATTTATCATTTGCTTTAAAATTATCAAATCAGATAAAGATAGAAATAATACAGGAAATGAAAGCAAGCAAGGAAGGAAATGTACATATATCCTCATAATTTTTTTATGTTATGGTTCATGTCTAGATTTTTTTCCCAAAGCTTCATGCAATCATGGGGCGGGGACTTCTAGAGTTTGAGACTTGATCCATGATCCACTGGGATTATGTGTTTTAGTACTGATGAGATTATGGGTCTGAGTATTACTGGGAATCATAGGTGTGGCCTGAGGCAGGTAAGGTAAGACAGAGAGCCTGATGTAAGAGCGATAGAGAGGCAGACTAATGCTGTTGCTCTGCTGCCCTGAGTGGTCAGGTGCCTCTGTCACCATTTTGTTGCTGTTTTGCTACCATGAACTGATGGCCTCTGCATTGTGCTTCTCTGCCTTGGATCCAGCTGAGTATAGACTGAAACCTCCAGTAACTATGAGCTAAATAAACCTTTTCTTCTTTCATTTTGGGTGTCAGGTATTTGTCCCAGAAATGAGAGAAGAGTAACTAAGACAGTTTAATTAACTTGAAATACAAAATTGCTATAAAACATGTTTTATTGTTATTAGTGAAATCAACATATAAGTTATTGATTGGGAAAATGAGAAGAAATCTGAAGTGAATCAATATATAATTATAGTTAAAACTCTCAATATGGTAAAAATATTACTTTGTGATAAATCAATGTCTGTACAGAATGTAAATTACATTAAGTGACAGAAAGTTATTATACAGATGCATATTTAGAGTCATAAATACTAAGGAAAATGATACAAAAGCTATTTTCTGCAAAAAACCTACAGTGCATGGAATTAATTTTAGCAATTTAATGATCATATATCACCATGATAATTAAATTATTTCTTGCCTATTTCATTTTGTGGAATAGAAACAAGATAAAAAGGGAAAAAAAGAAAGGACAAAAGTCACAGACATGATCACAGTTTTCGGTATGTGCAGAAGAATTTAGAGAAAATACATTTGCAGTTGAACATACACAGGCCAGGAACATCAACCTGTATCTCACCACAAAGAAAGAAATTAATACAGAAAGAATGACAAAGAAATGTAAAGAAAGGAAAGAGGTCTAAAGTAAAAGAAAATCTTTATTTTGAAGCGTTAGATATAAGAACATTAATTATTCCTAGACTTCAAAAGAAAACCACAACCCATACATGACAATAGTATGTATGACTTAATATTGTGTGTTTTACTGAGTAATATTGCATGCACGATAGAGTAATAAAAACATCATTTTACTAGAAGAAGCTGTCATGAACAGCATATTTAAAAAAAAGAAATCGGGTTGGTCAAATAGCTCAGCAGATTAAAGTGACTACAAGCAGGAGCAGGGGCCAAAGTTTCACTATTCTGGCCTACCTTGCCAGCCCTGCCCCTGAGGCATGCTGTGATGGCAGTTGAGACCGGGTATGGTGGAGAGTGCCTGTAATCCCAGCTCCTGTGAGGCTGCAAACCGATGAATTACTGTGTGTCCCTTTTTGTAGTGAGACCTTGAGCACCCTGTAGACCCTTCCCTTCACCAGTAAATAAATAAATAAATAAATAAATAAATAAATAAATAAATAAATAAATAAATCTGGTGTGGTAGTGGAGATAGATCAGTGGTCTAAGTGCCTGCCTCATAAGCCCAAGGACTGGAGTTCAATTTCCAGTACTACATGCTCTGTTGGTCCTGGAATCAAACCAACGGTCATTTTGCTGCCCTGAAACCAATGTGAGGGCATATGTCTATAATCCCAGTGCTGGGGAGACTGAGACAGGAGGATCGCTAGGAGTCTGAACTGCAGAGCAAGAAGCTATATAAAATAAGTAAGTAAAAAAGGAAAGAAACCTGGTTTATAGGTTGTACCGTGTGTTCTATATACTTAAGAGTAAAAAGGAATATAATTAAACAAGAATTCTAGTAAAAAGTTAGCCTTGTACCAAAATACATACCACTGGTAGTTAAGAAGAAGAAAATATGTTTGTTGACATTAGCTAATGGAGAAATATGGTTGAAAAGCAAAATGAGAGGAGGCTGGGGAGATAGCTCCAAGGCACAAGTGCCTGCCTGGCAAGTGCATGGTTGAGAGTTTGAACTGTGTTCCCGGAAAAAAAAGAAAAAATAAAAGACATATATCTTTACTTATTAACATGATGAAAATAAAAGCGCAACATCAGGGGTTGAACACAAATCTGAATAACATAAAAGTCTCAGTGGAATCTAAAATTTTATGAGTTCTGGAAAAAAACTTTGGTGTTAACTTAAAAGTAAACCTCCTATTGTTATTTGAGTGAGTTAGTGAACTTCTAGACAAAAGCAAAATAAAAACTTATCTTCTCTCCAAAATTCCAGCTTATTGTTTATTGTAGCATTATTCACAACAGGTAGTAAAAACTGAGAAAATGAATCCAGATGGTGAATGAACAGTGGCACTTTAGTACAATGAATTATCACTTAGCAAATAAAAAGGAAAATACATTTTATAGTCTAAATGAAAAAAGCCGTATCCTAGAATTATACATTTCTATGGTACTTGACGATATTTAAACAACACTTTCAAATGGAAAATTCAGAACTGCAGAAGAGATTAATGTTTGTCAGTTAAGTAGGCAAAGCAGATGTGGCAGAATGGTGTGCGCAGCCATGCAACAGCATTGTAGGTACTCGTGCATTGACAAAATTAGTCTGCCTGTTAACTGTCATTGGAAATATACTGATTGGATTGCAGCCCTAATTTTGAGATTCATCACTCAGGGAAATTTTTAAATGGACACATATGTTCTTATCTGGTATAAATTATAACTGCAAAGAAATCCATGGTTTACTCAAAATAAAAATGTAAGTCAAAATGATAAAAATGCAATAGTAAATCCTTAGATTTCAAAGCTGAGTCATTCATGCAGTTTAAAAGTTATGGTAGGCCGGGCGTGGTGGTGCACGCCTGTCATCCCAGCACTCAGGAGGCTGAGACAGGAGGATCGGTGTGAGTTCGAGACCAGCCTGGGCTACAAAAGTGAGCTTAAGGCCAGCCTGAACTGCATAGGGAGACTCTGTCTCAAAAAGACAATAGATAAATAAATAAATAAATAAATAGCCATGGAATAAATATTCAGGCATTGACAGCTTTCAAGGAACATGAACTATATATCCAACTTTGTATTACATTGTAATGTCTGTATTTCCAGTGAACTTGAAAAACATCAGGATTCTTTCGGAGATGTATTCTATATAATACAAATGAAGAAAAATAACAATAAAAGAAAAGCTCTAGAGAGAGATCAGCTGTATTTGTGTTATGCTTTGTGTCTAGATGGCTCCCTTTTATTATTTATTTATTTTTTATTTTTTGCAACAATCAATACATTACATACTGTTGTGTTTAGTGTAGTTGTTCAGAGTACAAGATACAGACATAATTTCTTGTCTAAACATCCTTAGCGCAGATCTTTCTTTCCATTGCGTAAAGAGAAATTAGCTGTATATTTGATCCAAAAGTAACTCTCACACAGCCATGAGGTAGGCACCTAGAGTTTGTGATTAACAAGTGATCCAATGCTAGGATTATGGGTGGAAATGCTTCCAAGTTAGTCCTTGAAAGATTTAGAGATATTTTTGTCATACTTGAACTGAAATGAATATAAACTACAAATGTGTATTAAGGGGTATGTACATGGGCTCCATATGCATAATATTTCAGATAATTCTAGTAGCACATTTAAGGTAAATGCACACTTAATTATTTTTGCAAATATAACAATGAAATCTATGCCGGGCGTGGTGGCGCACCCTTGTAATCCCAGCACTCGGGAGGCTGAGGCAGGAGGATCGGTGCGAGTTCGAGACCAGCCTGGGCTACAAAAGTGAGCTCAGGACCAGCCTCAACTGCATATCGAGACCCTGTCTCAAAAAGACAAAAACAAAACAAAACAAAACAAAACAATGAAATCTATTTTCTATAAAAGAGTTAGATACAAAACAACTAACATTATATATGTGTTTATTAGACTTATCCATGTTATTGGACTACTCATGTATTTTACTTCTGATTTACAAGTTTTATGTATAGGAACAAAATGAAAAGGAAGAAATCTGTTAAAACTGATGTAGTTTGAAATATTCAAAGGGCAGGTGAGATGGCTTAGTGGACTAAGTGTCTGTTTAGGCAAGCACAGAGACTGGGGTTAGATTCCCCAGCACTACATGCTGTGTTGGCCCTGCCCCCAGGCACTCTTAGCAGGCCACTGTGTCCAGGTATGATGGCACACACTTGTAATCCCAGCATTGGGGAGGCTGTAAACAGGAGATTTACTATGTTTCTGGGCTGCCTACTGAAACCTTGTAACAAATACTTTAAAAAATGAAATATTCAAAAACTATACCAAAGTATTTTTCAGTGAATTTCATGCTAGTAAAAATATTCTTAGCCCAGGCTCGATAGCTCAGCAGACTATAAAGCAATGAGGTGGGCGTGGGTTACACCCCTGGCTGTGCCCTGTTGGCCCTGTCCCCAGGACTGCTGTAAGGTGACTGAGACTATGCATGGTGGCACACCTGTAATCCCAGCACTTGGGAGGCTCAAAACAGGAGAAGCACTAAAAGTCCTATCTACATAGTGAGAACATGTAGACCCTGCAGACCCTGTACTAAATACATTTAAAAAATATTTTTCCAATGCGATTACAAATGCTTGCTTGACACACATGTGGTGGGTAAGAAGAAATTTAGTGTGTTGGACTAAAAAAAATCAATAATTTATCTGTAATATCTATAATTTATTTTATTGATCTATAACATGTTAAGAATTTCTTCATAGAATGAACTCAATATACAAAAGACAAAGTCAAGGAGGATTTCATTTTGATGGGTGATGGCAAATAGAATGGCCGAGAAAGTTCCAAGGATAAAAATAACATTTAAGCAACCCATGCTAACAAGGGTGGAAAATGGAAGTCAAATAGCTAGCATAGACGGGAATGATATAGAAGCAATGTAAGAAGAAAGAATAACGATAATAGTAAAAATTATAGTAGTCTTTCACTACAAAATAAATTCCAATTTTAATAAGAAGTACCATGAACTTTGAACTTTGAATAGAAGAGAAAAAGTCACATATCATGGACACAAGATTAGACCACTTATATGTAAAACGTAAGTGGCAAACATAAAAGATTTTCTTTTTTAAAACATAAAAGAAGCTGAGGGTGGTGGCTCATGCCTGTAATCCCAGCACTTGGGAGGCTGAGGCAGGAGGATTGGTGTGAGTTCGAGACCAGCTTGGGCTACAAAAGTTAGCTCAAGGCCAGCCTAAACTGCATAGTGAGACCCTGTCTCAAAAAGGCAAAATAAATAAATAAATTAATTAATTAATTAATAAAAAACATAAAAGATT
Source organism: Myocastor coypus (assembly GCA_004027025.1). NCBI lineage: Eukaryota > Metazoa > Chordata > Mammalia > Rodentia > Myocastoridae > Myocastor > Myocastor coypus. The sequence goes on from PVJA010030118.1 coordinate 20,482, forward strand.
CTCTGATAACTAAATTATTGAGACAAAACTCATAGATAATAATAGTGAATTTATATTACAAAGGATGAGAATTATTAAATTAATTTATAACATGATAAGAAAAATTTGCCCATTTCAGAATTCTGAATTAGAGAACTTAGAATCAAAGATTCCATTATGTGAAAAAATATTTTCTATTTATTTTCTTGAAATAAGCTATATTATTTTCCATCCATTTAAATTATTTTTCCGTCCAAATTGTCTACTATGCTGTTCATGCTTGAGAAATATATTTGCAGGTTTTGTTTATCACAGAGTGTTCTTTTAAATGGACAAAATGAAATGAAGTATTTTAAGATCTATTACTTCATGCAATTCACATGTATTTTTATGAAGTATAAATTTAAAATTTTGCTCATAGTATTTCCTTTGACTCTACTGAAGCAAATACGTCCCGTGTCATTCTTTTCCTAAGGTGCTAAAATTATACTACTACTGTTAATTCTACTCTTCTCCCTAAACTGATTTTCCAGTTAGAGAGCTATAGTACAACAGAAAATTCATTGTCTGAATTTATTTTACTTCTTCTCTTAGGATTACGTGTACAGTGAAATATTTTATATGTGACTCTAGATTCTAATTTTTTCTATATTTTATTGTCTTTCTTGGTTGTTTTGATTCACTATCCATTAAAGAATAAATTGAAAACCATACCTCCTCTGGTGGTTTTCACTTTTTAAATTAAATCTTCTGTCATTTTAATATTAAACGTGGAGATTATACTAGATTTGAACTTGGTTTCTATTATTTCATGAAAAGTTGTTCTCTGTTATTCTTGATAGAAGAAGTATTTTAAGACTAATGAAAATTGCATTTTGTTGATCATACTTTCTGATTCTATTGAAAAGATTAAATGATATTTCAATTTAATATTTTAATATATTTAACTCCATAATATATTTGCTAAACATAAACTAGACTCATATGCACAAGATAAAATAAATTTATTATTATATTTTCTATTTTTAGTAGTTGAATTCAATTTGACCAAATACAGATTATTTTACCTATTTCCTTATCTCAGTTTCAATATGTATTTGCTTTAATACTGGAGTACCATCCATCTTAAATGCACAAATCTCAAATGAAGCAATAGAAAGGTATAAAAGATATGTAGTCAAACTTTGAGTCAATATTTAAGGAGCTTATCAAATGCAATTGCAACAGCAGGTGAATTTGAAGGTTTCAAAACATAGCAACCACAAGAGTAAGTAAAACCCAAACATGTGATGTTTTGGGTCATGGACACAATTTCCCACCCCATAACAATCTAAGAGGATATGTATCTTTTTCCTGGCCTAAATGTCATTATTTGTATTTTATATGAGATGTTTGTCAAGCAGTAAAGTCATATCAATTAATCAAACACTACTAATTTAGGTGATCGTCAGGAAACAAAGCAAATGGTAAATGTCATAGATTGCTTCATTTTTCAGAACTACTGGACATAGAAATGACTATGACCAATATGTTGACATTAATTTTAAGGTGGGATTGCGTAACTGAACAGGTTGGAAATTTCAACGGAACAATGGAACTCTGAGAAAGATAAATGAAAATGCTAGGAAAATTATACTAATAATGAATCTTTTTGAGAATCTCACCTTTAGATGTGACATAATTAATTAAAGTATTGGCAGAAATAATGACATGAAGAAAAAATAGCTTAAATACAAATTTTAAGAGCCGAGTGATGGTACTAAACTAATTAGCATAAATACTTTCTGAATTTTAGAACAAGAGAAAAAATAGAAGTTTGTCCTATGGGAAGGAGTTTCACAATCTTCTATGGATTATTTAACTCTTTTATGCAGAATGAGCTTTAATTAGTTCTTCACAATTCCAAACATCTTTCTCAATTTGATGTTTTCTTTTACACTTTACATTGCATTTTTATAAAAAAATATTTATTTAATTTGAGTAAAACCATTACATTTCTATTCATGTTTAAAAGAAAAGAAGAGAAAGTATACACAGGGGCTGGGGATTTGATCTCCAGGCCTGCTAAGCTGGCCTTGTTCCCAGGGCGCCCTGAGACTGCAATTGCGACTGGGCATGGTGGTGCACATCTGTAATCCCAGCTCTTGATAGGCTGTAAACAGGCATAAAACTATGAGTGCAATTTAGTAGTGAGACCCTGAAGACTCTCCCCTAAAATAAAAAAAAAAAAAAGAAAGAAAGTATACTTGAAAAGATAGAAGCAGATATTTTACAAATATATTTCTGGTAAAATATAAGTAATATACAAGGATAGAAAATTTAATCAGAACAAATAGTACACAGAATGCATAACATTTTTATGTTCTGTTAGAAATGGCACTGAACCAAAGAGATGAAATGATACATTTAATGTACTGGAAAAAAGAATTACAATGCCGGAATTTAATATCACAAAAAAGTGAGGTATTTTCCAATAATAAAAATGTAATGAATATATTGTTGCAAGATCTGTTAAGTTATTCAAAAAATTATTCAACAAAAAAGCAATTACACTTAACAAGTGAAAAGTCTTGAAAATTGTACGAAGTATACATTTTCTTACTTTAATAATTTATTCTTTTTTTTCAATTCTTTTATTGTTTAAATTTAACAATGGTTATATTACATATTTTCATCATCGGATCAGTTTAGATTAATACATATAGGTATATAAGATTGATCAAACAACTAAACATTAACCTTTCTAAATCCACATTACATTTTTTTTTCTTTTCCCCCTTTTTTTCTTTGAAAGTAGACATATTGCATATTGTCCTCACAATCATTCTATAGAGTGCAGTGTAAAACAAACAAAAAATAATAATAATAATCATTTATTCTTGTCAAAAAGAGTACTCAAGTGAGGTACAGTTTATGACACAAGTAGGCTAAAATAAAATGTTCTAAAATTATGTATAAGAAATATAACATTGTAAGATTGCTATCCAACACATCAGTTGAGAAATATTTTATTTATTTAATTAATTAATTTATTTATTTATTTATTTATTTATGTTTGTCTTTTTGAGATAGGGTCTCGCTATGCAGTTCAGGTTGTACTTGAGCTCACTTTTGTAGCCCAGGCTGGTCTCGAAGTCGCACTGATCCTCTTGTCTCAGCCTCCCAAGTGCTGGGATTACAGGCGTGCACCACCATGCCCAGCCTGGGAAATAACTTATTAAGTATGCTACAAAAATATATTTAAAAAATTGTAACCTGAATTTTCAATTCCTACATGCATTTCTAAAATCTCATAACAGGCAAACGAGATAGCTCAGCTATCTAAGCAACTGGCTGGCTAGCCCAAGAACTCAGGTGCAGTACCTTGGTACCCCATGCCATCCTGGTTCAGGAACCTCCAGAAAGCCGTGCTGGCTAGTTGTTATGGTTTATTTCCCATTGTCCCCTCAAAGCCTCATGTAGTCATTGGGTTGGGACTTCTATAGATTGAGACTTGACTCATGAGTCACCGGGATTATGTGTTTTAATACTGATGGGATTATTGGTCTGAGTAAGTCTGGGACTACCGGTGTGGCCTAGGGCGGATATCTTAAGTCAGAGAGCCTGATATGAATATAAAGAGAGATAGAGAGACAGACTAGAGCTGTTGCTCTCTGCTGCCCTGTTTGGTTGGCTGCCTCTGCCACCATTTTGTTGCTGTTCCTCCGCTATGAACTGGATGCACTCTGCCCTGTTTCACTCAACCTTGGGCCAGCCAAATATGGACTGAAACCTCAACAAACTGTCAGTTAAATAAACCTTTCCCTCCTTCATTTTGAATGTCGAATATTTGTCCCAACAATGAGAGAAAAGTAACTAAGACACTAGTGAAACGAGGTGTGGTAGCACATGCCTGTAATCCCAGTGCTGGAGAAGCTGGCGAAAAGAGGATCATATGAGTCTGAGTTGTGTAGCGAGAACCCGTACAAAATAAATAACCACAATTCTAAAAATAAAAAAAATAAAATATCTTCACACATAAGCTATAAAGTGGAGATTTATCTGTTTATAAATTGCTTTATGTTATCTTTTTTTGTATTTTAGGGAAGGGTGTACAGGGTGTTCAGGGGCTCACTACTAGACTGGACTCATACTGATCCTCCCGTTTACAGCCTCCGAAGAGTTGGTGTTACAGATGTGCACCACCATGCCCAGTCTCAATTGCTTTCTGCGAGTCCTGGCCGCAGGGCTGGCATGGCAGGCCTGGAAATCTAACCCCTGGACCCTGTGCCTGCTCGCAGGTACTTTGATCCTCTGAGCTATTTCGCTGACCCTATTTTATTTTATTTCTGGTGCTGGGAATCAAATTTACAACTTCATACTTGCCGGGCAGTGACTGTGCCACTGAGTTAGAGCCAGAGACCTTATATTTTAATATAAATAAATACGAGAATAAACCTGAGTGAGACAGAATAAAGAAGAAGGACACTTGTGGTTTATGCAGACTGTATTTTGTGGAGCCAGAAATGGGATTTATTATTGCCACTTTTTGACCTCCTTGATTATCAGACTGCTAAGAAAAGTGAGACAAAAACTCGTCTGAGTTGAGAAACTGCAAAGAGGTGTTTGATAAATCTTTATTCATTTTAAACCCAGACTCTTGAGAACTGAAACATTATGAAAAGGAATTGAATAAAGTATACTTTAAGTAGCAGTATAAAATTGAAATATGAGACTAATCAGAGGATTAACTAAAAAAAATGACAGAAATGTTTAATGTTAATGGAAGATGTTTTATCGTTTTCCAAACTACATGTATATGCACATGAGCTATAAACTTTAGATAAATTTATTTTTATTAAAGAAGTGTAAATTGTAAATCCTAGCCCTAAACACAGAAAAAAATATATATAAAGATAACGACTAACTTTATCATACAGGTGAAATAAAATCAAAGAACTGTCAGATGTTCAGAACAAGTAAAGACTAATCAGGCAATATAAATTGCATCATGAGATTGGTAGATTTTAATCTAACCTAAAATGTTATTACTTTCTTGAAGATTACTGCAATATTTTAAAATCTCCCCATCAGAGTGATGTGCACTTTTAAATGAATTGTTTAGAAAAAAATCCACTCTTTAGAAGAAACCCTACCCTAAATGTAAAAGTATATATTACTTACTATATTGTAAGTGATATATACATTTTAGCTATTTTGTTGAGATTCTAGAGGTCTGAAAAACTTTCTCATTTTCCTCCTTTGTATGCTATTTTACTTGCGCATCAGTTTCTAGGATGAGAATTCCTGTTTCTTTTGCTTGGGTTTATTTATTTTTTTTTCAATTCTTTTATTGTTTAAATTTAACAATGGTTATATTACATATTTTCATCATCGGATCAGTTTAGATTAATACATATATGTATATAAGATTGATCAAACAACTAAACATTAACCTTTCTAAATCCACCTTACTTTTCTTTTTTCTTTTAACCCTTTTTTTCTTTGAAAGTTGACATATTGCATATTGTCCTCACCATCATTCTATAGAGTGCAGTGTGTGGGCATGACCCACCTCCCTATTAATGTTGCATAGAAAAAAGACAGAAAGAAAGAAAAAAAAA
>PVJA010030119.1:0-26074 GCA_004027025.1 Myocastor coypus
AAAAAAAAAAAAAAAAAAAAAAAAAAAAAAAAAAAAAAAAAAAAAAAAAAAAAAAAAAAAAAAAAAAAAAAAAAAAAAAAAAAAAAAAAAAAAAAAAAAAAAAAAAAAAAAAAAAAAAAAAAAAAAAAAAAAAAAAAAAAAAGGTAAAATAAATAATTTGTAGGAAAATGGATGCGCCTTGAGAACAAAATATTAAGTGAAATAAATCATATGTACCTGCTTACATATTATATAATATCTCTTGTAGAAAAACTCAAAATATACATAATTTTAAAAAATAAATGGTAGACTATAGTAAACACAAAAATACATTTTTGGCAAATTAGAAGGGAATCTAGAGTTACATAGGGAAGTAGAAGACGAGGAAAGAAAGAGGAGAATAAAAGCAATTAAGCTACAGTCAGTACCTGTACCTAATCTCTACACATCGTATACTGAAAACAACTGTCAATAAAAATAAATACATATAAAAATGAAAATAAAACCGACTTTCATTCTCAAATGTTTGCAGCATCTCCCCGTTGCTCATAATAAAAGATAAACTCAGCTGTATATGGTAAGTAACTATAAAGAATGGGTTGCAGCCTTGAGGTAGGAGATAATTCTGCACAGGTCTCATTTTTGTATTTGTCTTTTGTATAAATTGACTGTGTTTCATACTACCATTCCAACAAGGCATGCATAGCTAACAGCCTTAGAAAGGCGCAGATAGTGTCTTTTTTTCTGAATTACCTGTAAGTTTATTTACTATATAGCAAAAGATAACAACTCTCTTATCTTCCTGCAGGTCAACAGGCCAGCATGTTACTCAGCAGTGTGGCACATTTTGTTTTACATTTAATTTGCGTAAGCTAGGGTTTGCTTCCCGAAACGTAATCCACTCTGAAAGCAGGTGTCACTTGGACCTCCTTACGTTGCGCAGTTGGAAATTGAACCTGCAAACCCAACAATGACGCTGGCCCTCTGGCTGCTGTAATTGCTGCGAAGAGCAAAGTTTCCACTCTCAATGTCAGAGGCCTCACGACCTCTGCTAGCACCTTGGGTCTGCTCAGATCTCTCACAGCTTTTTATGTACTGAAACTGTTCTAACTCCTTTTGTTTCTTAAAGTTTGAACTGCCTCTCTATCCAAAGAGGAAAGGATAAAAATACCTAAGTAGACTCTTAGGAGAAAAGTCATTGGAGGAGAAAAATTCCCCTTCCTAAATGACAGCCTTTGAAGGAGAGGAGTGAAAGGAGAGTCAAATGGGGTAGAGAAGAGGGATATTATGTTAAGTGTATAGCATTTATTTATAGAGATTTCCACAATGTGGCCCATTACAGACCAAGTTTCACTCTCATTATTCATTCTCATACATATGCAGATACACACATTTCATTCTCTTCGGATAGATTGGTGTGTCTGGGTTCTATTTTATTCAGACTATTCCAATATGCAGCTGTTATGATGCTCTGTAATATGTCTCTTCCTCATCTTCATCAAATCCCTTCCACTATGCCCTTATCATCTGGGGGTGTGACCACACATAACTTCTCTGCTAATAGAGACTGGGTTTCATTCTGTCTATCCAATAATTCCAAACATATTTTAGTGAAGCAATAGTTTCAGGAAAGCAGATTTTTTTTTTTCCTATTTGGTGGCATTTGGGTTTAGCAAGAGCTCATTACATTCTTGATTTGGGGAGGACAATTAAAAAAAAAACTGAATTTGTGGAGTCAGTGTGATGTTCTTTGTAGCGCTCCCTTTTCTTTCATGCAGTAGCTAATTTAATCTTTTCCCTAAACTTAGTTCTGATGGATTTCTGTGGAAATGATGATGGGTCCCAGCTGTTAGCTATCGATCTCCAAGTCTCTGTGCACTGCAGAAACTGTGTGGAGCGATCCCTGCTCATCTCAGCCTGCAGAATGACCTTGTTGACTCAAGCTCTTATATTCAGAAAACTTGTTTTCTGGCCTATCATCTTGAATTTCAGTTTTTCTTTGTTTTGTAGATGCTGAGGATCGAACCTCAGGGCCTCTTGCACATTCAGCAAGCAGTCTCCAACTAAGCTACATCCCAGCCTATCTTGCATGTCTTTATCCTACTCTTCTAATGCTATGCTCTAAGCTCAGTCTCTTCTATGAGACCCGAGCAGACCTATGACCCAAGGAGAGATTACCAGCTCAGATTACCCTTATGGTGCCAAAATTCATCTGGCTACTTTGTTTTGTTTTTCTTCTTTCTGAGAATAATAAAGAAGGTTCAGGAGGTTTCTGCTCCAAAAATTGCATTGGCAGTTGGACTCCAGACAATGTGTTCTACATAGAAAAATGATCCAAGGCCTCTCACAAGAAGGGAAGAGTGTATTTGAAATATAGAATATCTTTGGCTTTACCCCTTGCTAGTTCCTGTTGTTTAAAGTTAATGGAAAGCGAAGATTGTGATTGTTAATAGCTCTTTCTTTTCAAATTAATGTATTTTGTACAGGGTCTCACTATACAGCTTGGATTCATACTGATCCTTCTGTTTTCAGCATCCTCAGCACTGAGATTACAGGCATGTGCCACCATGCTAGGACTTGGTGACCAGCAGGGATGGGACTGGCACAGCATGTGGTGCTGGGGATCAAACCCTGGCCCCTGTGCTTGCCCAAGAAGTTTTTAGTCTGATAAGCTAGCTCTGTGGCCTTATAATAGCTCTTTTAAAATGCTTTGAATCTAACTTTTAGCTATACAATGGCAATCAGATTAAATAGTCAAAAGTATTGTGGATTTGACCTTGAATTCTGATCACCTTTTGATGATTGTTGCTTTGGTTTAAAAATCAATGCAATAACAATAATATAAATGTAATTCTTGGAATAATGTAAATCTGAACAGACAAAGATATATTAACTTTTCACAAATCTGCCACTGGCCACCATAGTTTAAGGAAGTGTGTCTTGTTATCAAGTTGACCAGAGGTGGATTGTAGTTGATCAGCCGACAGCCAACTTATAATACCCAGCTGAATGGCATCAGTCTTGTGCAGATGTGGAAGGCCCGCCTGAGGATTGTTGCCACCAGCATAAAAACAGGTGTGGAGAAGAAAATGATATGCTGTTGATCCTTCTGAAGACGCTAGTTATGCTGGTTTTCCTGACATTTTACTGAGTTGTTCTTATCATCAGATGAGTTCAGGACTTCACTGTTGCTGAGGATAGCTCCATTCAATTTTGGGTGAGCTCTGGTCCTCATTTTGAGGGTCATTTTCTGGCTCCAGTGCAGATTCTTCAGCCTGCTTACACAGATTCTTCATCCCACTAATGCAGACTTTCTAAGTTCCTCTACCTTTGAGTGGTGACCTTTGGGCCTTCCCAGTGCAGATCCTTGATACAGTCTTGTATGAGACATTTTTGTGGATACTTGGCCTCAATTTTGGGCCATGGAGGACAGTACCGTGGGCTCTAGATCTTCAGCTTGACGCATTCAAGACATTATCTGGGGTTCACACGCACCTGCTGAATTCTTTAGGTCTCTAGTATGTGGACTGATTTTCCCCAGCACTTTTTTGCATTTGACTCTTTGGATGCATATTATAAAATAATCTTACAAATTATATGTCCTGTATTAATTGCTTCCCTTGAAAGTCCTGACTTAAACAAAATTTGGTATCAGAGAAGTAGGGTTGGTGCTATGACTATACCTGGTTTGCTGTAAGAGATTGGAAAGGTTCAGAGATGCCCCCTGAATAAAGTTGGGATACCTTGAGCTGCTCTGTATGGGAGATGCTGGTCAGAGCTCAGGAAACCAGAAAGCTGATAGAAATGCTGCCAGTCAAGACCAGGCTTGGGAGGTTGCTGGAAAGAAGGACTATAATGGCCATTGGACTATAGACGGTGTATTTTGCAGCTTGGCAAAACATTTTTCTGCATTTTGCTTGTGTCCAGAGGTTTCACCTGACATTAAGGTTAAGAGTAACAGACTAATCTTTCAGAGAAGCTTTAAGGCAGTTAAACATCAAATGTAGAGACAGTATGACTATTGTTGGGAGATTTAGACAGATCTGTGCTGAAAATCAAGAGGAAAGAGCCCAACAGAATGATTTAAAATGTGCAGAAAGGTATCTTCAGTAAAGCTGTGAACTTTAAAGACAGATCAGAGATCATTACAACAGTGGGACAAAATAGAAAAGATGGTCTGAGGGCACCACAAAAACCAGCAGCATTCGACTTTTAGTGTGTGTAGGGGTGTGTAGAACCTGAGATTGAACTCAGGCCCTTGTGCTTGCCAGGCAAGTGCTTACTTTGCTGAGCTATCTTCCCAGTCCCAGCCTTTTGAAGTCTCAAAATTGTAAAAGTGAGAGACTTTGCTTTGAGGAGAAGGCTGTGGAACATCATGTTCCAGAGTGGTATCAACCATACCAGGGTCGAGAATAGTGACAAAAGTGAGAGTTTGCTCTTCAGAATCAGGTTCACAGTACTCAGCAATCCAGGTGTTCAACCTCTACAGCCAAGAGAGAAGAAAGCCTGGTGGCTCTCCAGCTAGCAGCAGACATTGTCATCATGCATATGGGACGGGTTTTGTTTGCATGCAAAATGCAAGAGTTATGGCTTTAGGAAGGCTTGCACCATGATTTCAGAAGACCTGGGAGGCCAGTCTGTCTGCCCCTGAGAGGGCAGTGCAGGAAGGTGAGAGTGTAATGTCCAAGGTGCAGTGGAGAAGTTTGAGAAGCCATGAATGTGGGTCATTTGAGAAAACTGCAAGAAGGAAGCACAGCAGGCCCACGAGAGATCTGAACCACCAGCTATACAATAGGCAGGGAGCCACCTATGCCCTACGGAGTCCATGTCTTGCCACCGATTACCTGAAATGATACACACAAAAGTAAAGGACTTAATGTTTGTCTTGTTAGATTGTGAACTTCCTTTGCTCTCATTCTTATGTATCCCCCTGTTTGAAACTTTTGGAATGAAAATGTTTAGCTTGTTCCATTGAATGTTGGAACTTTTTAACTTTCTTCTCATATGTACAGTGGCTCACAGCTAAATTTTCTCTAAATCTCAGAGAATATTTTAAAGTTGGACTTTTCAGCAATGTTGAATCTGTTAGGACCTTGGCAAGTCTTGAAGATGTACTCAATGCCTTATGCATAATAAAGGGGCATGCATGAGTCTGGTGGGTTAGGGTGGCGGTGGAATGTTGTACTTTGAGTCTAGATGACCCTTAAAGCCTCATGCAGTGACAGGGGTGGACTTTACAGAGGCAGATGAATCTAGAGTTTGTGATTGTTCATTATCTAGGGCTGGGTTTAAGATGTGAGGGCTGCAAGCCCCAGGGCAGGTAGCCTATACACAATACAAGGGAGTCAAAGAAGTTTGCTCCTCTCTTTTTGCTCTTGTTGATTTTGATGTCTTCTGCTGCCATGAACTGTTGCTCTCTGCCATAGCATCTTGCCTGGAAGCCAGTTGGTTATGGACTGAAACTTCTATGGGCTGTGAGGTAAGTAAACTTTTCTTTTTTCTTTTTTTTGACTTTGGGTGTCTGGTATTGTCTCACCAATGGGAATAAAGACATCCTCTCTAAGATTAGAGGAAAAAATATACAATGAAACTATGATCTACACATCGCGTTTATATGTTAGTGATTGCAAAGGCAATTAAAAAATTTCTTTTCTCCACAAAATTAGCCTTGCAAGAATACCATCTTGTTTTATAACTTGTACTTTGGCACAGAATCCCGAAGGGCTCTTTCTTTTCAAATTTTTGCTCTGAAAGTGTTAATTCTTCACTGCTGTTATTCCACCCTCACTCAGTCTCTCAAATCAGACAAGTACCTTTCAATAACTACAGGAACTAAATGGAAAAAGGATAGTAATTTAGCAGAAGTTTTTATGTGTGTGTGTGTGTGTGTGTGTGTTTCCGAATTTTGTATTTGCCTCCCTTCATGTTTTCTTTTTTTTTTTTTTTTTTTTTGGATTTTTTAGGGAAGAGTCTATAAGGTGTCCAGTCTCACTACTAGATTGGACTCATAGTGATCTGCTGATTTACAGCCTCCCAAAGGCTGGGATTATAGGTGTATGCCACCACACCCAATCTCAAATGCCATCTCAGTGCACCCTGGGGGCAGAGCCAGCATGGCAGGCCTGGGGATTGAACCCCTGGTCCCTGAGACTGCCATTGACACTTTCTTTCCTGGACCTGAGATGCCTCTCTACGTTTTTTTTTAAATCTACCCAATATCTATGCATGTTTTCAAAGTTTAATTTAATCTCATTGTTTCTAGGAAGACTTTGTTACATTTGAAGGTTTTATTTTTTTCATTACATATCAAATCTTTGATACCATACAGTTTTAAAATCTCTTCTTTGAGAATGTAAATTTGTGGAGATGAACATCCAGGCATTACTTGGAGGGCAGATATAAAAATCCTCTCCTCACTTGAACTCCAGAATCTTTTTCTGTTTAATATGTACTTGGTATGCTATTTTATTTGTAAACATAAGACAGTAGAAGCGTGAAAGCATTGAAAATATTGAAGTCTTCTTGAATTATTTGTGATTCAGTTTGCAATCAACAGATAAACTGACAATAATTCAAGATTGTTTTAGGTCTTACATATTCAGTTAAAGTTTATCTACTTAGTTATAATGTTAATTATAATGTAGACTCTTTACAAATAGTAATTTGCTTTTTGCCTACCTATGCTGTCTCTACTTTGCTCATTTTCTACGCAAGCATCCAAGTTAATAATATTTGTGCTTTGTTTAGCATTGGTATAATAAAATTTTATGGGTTTTATTTAGCACTGGTATAATCGAATTTTGCAACGATTTAAGAAATAAAAGCTTTCACTATATGTGGAGAACCTTATTGATTACGTGGGACTTTATGTTTCCCTTTAAAGGTGTGCAGTGTTTGAAAACATGCCTATGATGGGGAGAAAAATTAACAAAGCATGACAGCCTGAAAAATGTTTTGGAGCTAGATGAAATAAATCAGTCATGCCACTTTTTATATTGTTAATTTGTACCTAGTTAGGATTCATCCAAAAACCTTTAACATAAAGAAATATTTTGAGAAAAGCTATCTACTAAAGATTAAAATACAAATTTTTGTGTCATTAAAGAATAAGCTCTCTTAAGTACTTACTGTCACAATTTCCAACTTCATTAGAGAATAACTGATAAAGAGAAATACTATATATTTTAGGTGAATAACTTGACATTTTGATATATGTATGTGACATTGGGGCATCCTAAAATTAACACCATTTTCAAGCTGATTATTATTTTTTCTTATATTTGTGGTAAGCTCTTAAGGTCAATTTTTATAGCAAAATTTACGCATGTATATAATGTGGTACACTTAGTAATAACTATAGAGCTGTGTGTTAGACTTCCAGAACTTATTCATTTTGCATAAGCACAACTCTACTTGGAACAAAATCTCTCCTGTTCCCTAAGCTCTTATTCAGATCTGTGTTTCTGTGATTTTGACTGTATGAGTTTCCAAATGCAAGTGAGATCACACATATTCATCTTTTCCTTTCGTTCTTTTTTAAATGTGTTTGGTATAGGGTCTTACTATGCAGCTCAGACTCATAGTGATTCTCCTGTTATAAGCCTCCTCAGTACTGGGATTATAAGCATAGACCACCACACTAGGTCTAGGTGGCCAGCTCAGTACACTTGGGGGCAGGGCCAGCATGACATGTGATACTGGGGTTTGAACTCAGGTCCCTGCGCTTCATCTGCTGACAGCATTATCTTTGCATGTGGATTATTCCATTCAGAATTCTGCAATAGTGGTTCATCTACTCTTTGCAAGTTAAAAAATTCTTTATTAAGAAGTAGAGTAGTTTATTATATACAATATGTTAATGTACATATAAATGCTATCAGATTCATGTATTATTTATTTTTATTCAATCTTTAGTTTTTCTGCATATAGGGACATGCCATGTCCAATCTGAAATAATTTTACATCTTTCTTTACATTTGGGCACTTTATACTGTTTTATTGTCTAATTTTTTCCAGATGGGGCTGTCAGTATTATGGTCAATACAAGTGGTGAGAGAGGGTGTCACGATGTAGTTCCAGACCTTAGCAGCAAGTCTTTCAGTTTTTCACTGATGAGACAAATGTTAGCTTTGCACTTTGCGTACGTGGCCTTTGTTGTGTTGAAGTACATTTTTCTAAACTCATTTTGTTAATTGGTTTTCATGAATAAAATGTTGAGTTTCATCAAAAGCCTTTTCCACACCTTTTGCAATGATTATGTGAGCCTTATTTTTATCCTGTTAATGTAAGATATCATATCTATTGATTTGCATGCATTCTACCAACTTTGCATCTTCATGGTAAATCTCACTCACGGTTTGTTATCCAAATGAGTGCTGTTGAAATTGAGCAGACTGTTTTCCGCCTATGTTCACCAGCTTTATTAGCCTGTAATTGTCTTCTGCTGAGTCTTCATCTAGCTTGTGTATCAGAGTGATATTGGTGGACAAAATGAACTGTTACTTTTGGTTTTACTTTTTTAGGGAAGATGTTAAAGTGAATGAACATTAATTCTACGTGAACTGTTGCACTGGAGCTCCTCATGAAGGCATCACGCACTGGCCTTGTTGTTGTTGGCAACTTTTAAAATTCAGTCTCCTTATTCTTCACTGGTATATTTAGGCTTTCCATTTCTTCTTCATGCAGCCTCAGAAGATTGTATATTTCAGTGAATTTACTCATTCATTTGATATAATCCTATTTATAAAAATATAAACCTTACTACTAAATGCAAAGATGAAAACAAACAAAACATTATGGTCGATAATGATGATACATAAGTCAATTTTAATATCAGTATATACATTGCGGAACAAAAGTAGTAAGAATAACAACAACCACAGAAGTTTATTAGTGGAAAAAAATGAAAGAATTAAAGCTTGGTGAAACTTACATAAGATATGGAGAAGAGGAAATAAGTATAAAGTTGAAATTGCTATCAGTTTAAGACACACTGCTATAATTATAAAATATTTGATGTGAACCCATGACAACCACAAAGAAAGGACGTACAGGAAATGCAAAAAGAATGACAATTTATGGATTCATAGCTCACTCATATTGGTCTTCACCAATATCTATATCTTAAAAATTATTCTCATTTTCTTATCATAATCCATTGGTAGTATTTTCCACTTTGAGTAGAAAACATATAAAGGATGATACTGAACTTCTTAAATTTCTTAAAACTTGTTACATCACTATTTTGTTTAAGCATACTCATTGTTGCTTTGCTTTGGTTTCGGTTTGTATGGCCTATTTCCATCCCTCCTTCAATTTTCACCTGTTCTATCCTTAAATCTAAAATAAATCTCTTACAGATAGCTTTTTGTGGAAGAGTTTAGTTCATTTGCCTTAAATATTAATTATAAGTAGATGAGAAATTCCTCTTGCTGTTTTATTGTTTCCTGTCTGTATAGTTTTTATTGCTTTCTACTCTTGTCTTTCTTTGTAGTTTGATATGACATTTTGTAAGCATAAGCTCCAATTCTTTTTAAACTTTTTATTCTTTTGATATTGGGTCTCTCTATGCAGTTGGACTCATAGTGATCTTCTAGTGTCAGCCTCCCCAGAGCTGGGATTACAGGTGTGCACCACAGTGCTTGGTTTCAGGCTAACATGGTATATAGCATGGGGGAATTAAACTCAGGAACTTGTGCTTGGCAGGCAAGTGCTTATTCCACTAAGCTATCTCTCCAGCTGTGACACAAAACTTCCACAAATGAATTTAAACTCACGGATGGCTATGGAATTGTTTCTATGGAGGGGAATGATCTAAGGATATACAGTCATAGTATTTTTCTGGCATCACTTCTATTATTTCTGTTTTCTTGATCAAATATTTTACTTTGTCCAAAATAATTATGCATGAATGGACTTACGTTTTTATAGCTAGAAAAACTCTTTTCATTGTATAATGATGGTATGTATTTTTAATAACAATTTAATAATAACCTTAAAAATAACTTGAAAGAATAAGATACTTCAAAACAGAGAGGTTCCTTTCAAAATAAAGTTCAAACTTTTATTAAGTAGATGCTAGAAGCTCAAGAACAGAAAGGGCAAATGAGTTCGCCAAGGCCATACAAGTGGTACACAGGGAGAGACCAGATGTTTCCAGAGTGCCTTGACTCTCCAAACTTACGCTCTCTCTGTACAGGGAAGCTGCTTTTCCAACTGACATGCAATATGAAATATAATGAGAGGGTTAGGCATGTCTGAAACGCACAATGTTCTAAACACACTTTGACAACATTGCTGTCCTCAGGAAATTAGGAAGCAATTTAGAAAAATGAAATAGGTCAGAGGAGCTGTCACTGAAACAAAGGCTGTGAATCAACCTTCAAATAATAACTGCTTCCTGTGCTTGAGATTTTCAGGCCTGCAGGGTGGGAGGTAAACTACCAAATAAATTTAAAAGGATTTCTACTGTGTGGATCTTGCAAAATTCTGAAGACATTTATATTACACTCTCTACACCTTTAATTTCCTGTGCAAGAAACAGAATAGCATTCACCACTCTCAAAATTTAAGAGGGTTATTTTCTAACATATTTTTTAAAAGTGCCATCAAGCAGTTAAGCAAGGCAGTGAAGTAATTCTCTGAGCAGAATTCAGAGACTTAGCAATGTTCCTAACGAACAATAAAGTTTCCTTGTTTTTGTCTCATTCTCTTAATGACTAACTTCCATCTCTTTCCTGCTTCTCAAGATGCCAAGGAAGAAAATGAGCCCCCAAAATACAGTTGCTGTGTTTCACTCTGTGCTTCATAGGCAATTTTAATGTCAGTTTTACATATATTATTCCATGCTCAGTAGACTCATGCATCTAATCAGCATTTTAAATAGACATTCTAAACAGAAATAAGTGTCCAGTCACTTATTCATGATGAGTGTGATAGAGCAGTAATTCTCCAAATCATCTAGAGGTAGCAGGGATCTGGAAAACCAACAGCAACCATTGATTCCTTAGCCCGCTTTGTTTTCGCAGTTGAATTTCAACTGCAGGTAAACTCAGGGAAGAAAGACCTTTTCCGGTGTTTTAGTCAGTCTTGTCTATACTAGTCAACGCGAATTCTATATGATCTATGAATATTATTTTAAATTTGGCACACTACATATCTAATTAGTTTTTGGGTTTCTAAAGGGACTAACTTGAACTTTCATTGAGCCTAGTTAAGTGCGATGAACATTACATTTAGAAGTAACAAACCTTCAATTAAAAACCTTTAATAAAATTTTGCCATTTCAAGCCACTAAGTTAATGATTGTTTGTTACAGCAATGGGAAATAAGTACAGGATATATGAACATTACTTACCTGGAGTGATTTAATTGCATGCACACACACGCATCCACATGCACTTTTTGCATTTCCTGTATGTCCTTTCTTTGTGGTTGTCATGGGTTCACATCAAATATTTTATAATTATAGCAGTGTGTTTTAAACTGATAGCAATTTCAACTATATACTTATTTCCTCTTCTCCATATCTTATGTAAGTTTCACCAAGATTTAATTCTTTCATTATTTTCCATTAACAAATTTCTGTGGTTGTTATTCTTACTACTTTTGTTCCACAATGTACATACTGATATTAAAATTGGCTTATGTATCATCATTATAGATCATAATGTTTTGTTTGTTTTCATCTTTGCCTTTAGTAGTGAGGTTTATATTATCTAATTCATCCTATGCATGGTTCTGCTCCTGCCATGTTTCCTATGTTTTCTGCTTGTAGTCACTTCATTGTTTAACCCTTAAGTCCTTGATTTGCATTCAGCTGTGTTATGCGTCTCCATTTTTATTTCTTCTTTTGAGTTCTTACACTAGGGAGACTATAAAATATTTACACATGCAGCCTGATTTATTTCACTTATGGGAATATGTTCAAGATGCATCCACTTATATATGGTCTTCTAGTCCATCCATTCTTTATAGCTGAGTAATATTCCATTGCATAAAAATATCACATCTTTTTTAACCATTCTTCAGATGATGTGCATTTTGTTTTTTTCCAAGATTTCGCTATTACATATTGTGCTGCTATAAACATAGTCCATTGATATCACTATAACATGATGTTTTTGGTTCTTCTAGAAAAATTCCCAGTAGGGCCATAGCTGGATTGAATGGGATTTCCACTTACAGTTTTTTACGAAGTCTCCACACTGCTTTCAATAATTTTTCACCAGTCTACATTCCCACCAGCAATGGAGAAGGGTTAGTTTTATTAAGAATACAAAATAGTAATAAAAACAAGCATTAGAAATGATCATTAATAGCATTGTATGTGCTTGTTTTACTATGTGTCTCATTTTCTATGTGATCATATAGTTCGGATATTTAGGAGGGGTTGCATTCAGCTAAGAAAGTTCAATGAACTTATTCTCTTTTTGATAAGACAGTTTTTTCTGTAAGTGATAACATAATTGCCATATTTCCATTTAATTTTCTCTCCCTTCTTTTCTGCCCCTCAATTTAAAATGCTTTTATGATCATCATCATTGTATTGCTAACAGCTTTTACACTTCCATTATTTGATACGTCAAGTTTAAATGATATTCTTTGACTCTCATGTATTAACTATTCATGCTCCCTACTTGTCTTGTTGCTATGAATTGACCATAGTCATTTTTTAGAAGTCAAATTCTGTCCTCTAATAATTTCCTAAATAAAGACTCAGAAGTAAAATTTGTACTCATGTTTCACATATTCAGCATTATCCACTTATGGCTCTTTTAAAAATTTTAATTTAATTCTTATTGATTTATTTTTATATACTTGGTACAGGGTCTCACGGTGCATATTAGACTGATAGTGTTCCTTCTGGCTCAGCCTCCCCAGAGCTGGGATTACAGGCATGCACCACCACACCTGGTCTTCACTGATACCTCTCACAGCTGAAAAACATTTAACTTTTATAATTTCCTTGGTCTGTTTTTCTCTCATATAGATGTTTGTCCACGTTATTCTAGATTTGAATGTTTGTACATATTTCCATTATTTGTATTTTAGTCTAAGTGTAGGCTGACAAAGAAATTGTCTACTTTGAAGCCCACACCCTTTGATATTCTTAAGGGTGACTTTCTCTGCCATAAATAATAAAGAAACAAACATGTATTTGTTTTTTATCTTGAGCAAATATTCTTGAGTTCTTGCTATCTTCTTCCCAGTAAATTTTACTTTATTCTAATGATCTATTTATATGCATACTTGATTTGTCTTTGCCTGCACTCTTCATAATTTTTCTGTCTTATTTTTGTTATTTGCTTTTTTAAATAGTTGCTATCATTCTACTATCACTCTAGGCTTTCTGTTTTTGTTCTGTGTGCCTTATTACTATGCCGAATTTACTTTTGGCTTTGTGCTTTCTTGAAATGAGTTGGCATCTATTTTATCTGGCTCACTGTATTAATATTTTGTTTCTAGAGAATTCTGTTTTCTACATTGTAATATCATTCTAAAATAGCAATAGTCAGTGTTTCTCTCAAATTTATGATAACATACTTGATCAAAATTGGCATTGGATGCATGAATTCTTTGTGGATAAATTTGCTGTGTGTAGGGTTTTGCATTACTTTAGACTAAATAGAAACCAAGCAGTCCAGTTAAATATTTCTGTGCCTTGTGCTTCTTGTAGAACATCCTGTCTCTTCTGTCTGTTGTTGATGTAGTTGGATTTTATAAAATCACAATATAGCTACTTACTTTTCTGGATTTATTTTTGATTTTATGTGGCTAACATATGGTTTAACTGATGAAATTTCATTCTCTTAATTGATGAGCCTAACTTCTGTGTCTATTGTGATGCTCAAGCTGGACTTTCAATTTGATTGACTAGAAAACTACTTAGAACTTGATAAAGTCAATGCCAGGGCAGGTCTGTGTGGCCGAGACAGCCATAAACTCGGATACAATGTCTGTTCTCAAGTTCTTTCTCTTTGGTGCTGTTGCCCTGCTTTGGGTCCTGGTGGACTTGCAATAAACAGCATTGTTCTAACAGTTCGTTTTTCTCCCTTGTTTTGGAGTCAGCTGATGCTGGAATGGAACCTCTGAATCCATGAGCAAAATGTATCTCTTCACTTTTAAGGTCAGGGTATCAATCATTTTATTTATTTGGGCTAACAGGAGGAAAGCTAAGGCACCTATATGAGGGCACAGATGAGTATGTATTTAGAATAAGACTAAAAACGGAGTGCTCTATTAAGTCACTACAAGCCTTTGTTGGAATGATATCTATCCACATCTTTGTGCCCCTCAGTTTCAGGTGTCCATGCATTGTCAAGTTTTTAAATTGTTTTTATACTCACTGCAGATTTTCTATACCTCCACCACTACTCCAACAGTATCCCTGAAGAGTTCCATTAGCTCTTTCAGGAAAGTCTCTTTTAAAACTACAATGAGCTATTTCTGGATTTAAAATTATTGGCAATTATTTGAGATTACAAATGTAAATCCCTCGTTTGATTCTTAACCTAGTTTCTTTATGTTTCTCATTTCCCTCCCTATTCTCTGATTATTTCCCATGTGTACAAATCACATTGTATGAAAAACTATATAGTCATCATGGGAAGTTATGTCCATTTGTAACCAGGAAAAGCGATATGTGGAAAGTTTATGTTACTCAGTTACAGAGCCTGCAGTCAGTGGGGCTAGCATTCACAACCAAGGAGTCTGACAATAGAACATCTTTTTAGTCTACTGTTCATACTGCCTTCTACAAAAAACAAAAACAAAACAAAACAAAAAACCTCTATTGTCTTGGTTTTATTCTGTAGTTTCTCTTTATTTCTCTTCTCTAAAACCAAGAATGCAAAATTAATGGTCCCAGAGATTTTATGTCTCTAATATTTTATGGAAAGATATTAATTTATTTACTTACATAATTATAAGATTTATTTATTTGGTCTGAATTTCATTATGAAAACGAAAACAAAAACAAAAACAAGTAAAAACAAGGGTATTTTGTATCCCAGCCAATGCTCTTTATAAAACCTGGCCCAAGATCCACAAATGACAAGCAGGTCTAAATTAATCCTATTGGGGCCATTTCTTGATTGTTATAGATTTCTGTCTTCTAGCCTGCTGCTTAGCAGCACCCGATCGTGTTGCCAGTGCAGACTCCTCCTTGGTATGCCACTGTCAGATCTGCTTCAAATCAAACCTGTGAAGCATTTGGTCTCTTTTAACCCAGCTCTTTTCCCCAAAGAGCAACTCAGATAGCGATTTCTGTGGAGGAAAGGACTTTGACTCATCTTGCTGTGCCTTGGGAGATCTATACTTTATGGAAATTTACAAGTAGGTGAGCTCATCATTAAAAAACAAATTAGACAGGGTCTTTTTTCTTAGTACTTTAAACTCTTGGATGGTGTTCTGTGTGCTACTCTTTTTGCCTCTATTCTGCCTTTACATTAGCCAATTTCCTTAAAAAGTGATACACAAGCTATGTAGGTCATGCTTGTCTTCCTTACTTTCCTTGTTTGTAAGACAAAATATCTGACACCCACAAGTTAAATGAGGAAGTTTGTTTCAGCTCACAGGGTGTGGAGGTTTCAGTCCAGAGCTGGCTGGCTCCAAGGCAGGGTGGCACAGTGCAGAGGTATCACAGACGAGACACAGTCCATGGCAGGGAAGGCAGGAGACAGCTCTTTCTTTCTGTCTCATCCAGGCTACAAGTCTTCTGGGTGGTGCCACTTGCACACAAGGTGGGACTGCTGTCTTCAGTATGTCCATTCAGTCAAAACCAGATCTTCATCAGTTCCAGCAAGTGTCATAAATTATTGCCACATACGCTCCATCCTACTATCATACACTCTAGAACCAGCCAGCTCTGAACAGTCTCACCTATGAGTTTACAAGGCTTTCAGGGAACATCTGTAGACAAGCGATAGCAATGCCTCAGAAGAGGAGCTTTTCTTTTGTGTGGCACTCTGCAGGGTCTTCTCTTCAGGTATCTTAAGGACACTGCATCTCTTCTGCGGCTTTTGTTACCAAAATTTCTTGTCTTTTATATAAATCACACAAGAACATCTAGGAATATGTTTTTATATTCAGTGTATACAGGCTACCTCATCACTAGGGAAAAACCATCTACTTAGAAAGGAGTCTGATTTCCTGTCCACTTTATCTCTATGACTGAACAACTTACTGTACCACTAGATTTTTTTCTCTTTTTTTCATACTTCCCACCACAGTGATTTTGATGATTTTTTAAGCTCCTTCTAACTTTAAATTTCTGTAATTATATTCACTCTAAAGAACTACTGTCTTAATCTCAGCAGCATAATTATCTGAATAATGACAACTTTAGTGTCTAAGTAACTACCTGTCATTCAGGATTCTTGTGGAAAAGTAATAATCCTAGATAGAAAGCTAATTTCCCATCCTTGATTTGGAGAGCTTTCCTAGATGGGAGTAGAAAAAATAAGGTATGATTTAAAAAATTTGAAATATTTATTTTAAGACTATCAACTTTTTCTTGTCTTTTATAGGTGGAATTTTGGTCAAAGGTTATTCAGTGAGCTGTTTCATTTGCATAAACAGTTCACACATTTTCCCCTGTAAGATATTGATTGTTTATTTAAAGAAAAACTGTGCTTAAGCATTTCTGCTAAACAACAACAACAACAACAACACACACACACACACACACACAAGGGACTGCATAACCTGCTAGTAAAATAAAAATAAAGCAGCAGGAGCTGGTTCCAAATATTAAGACAATAGTGTGTACACATAGATGCCATGGAGAAGAAAAACAGAAAATTGAAAAAAAGTGAAAAGAAAAGGTATGTGAGATTTTTTAAAAATCATCAAATATAAATGAACTACTGTGATAGTACATTGGTAACTATGAGCTAGATAATTGAGTGTGAATCTGATTCATAATTAGAGCTCTTGCTCCTAAGTTCATGATGTGAGTTCCTTTTTTTGTTGCCACAACCACGACCTTAAGGATCTTGCCCTCAGTCTTCATTAGAAAGAATTCCCTTTCCAGCCCCTGGAGTTTTAAGTATTCTGTTCTATTTTCCTTCTAGCTGAAACTAGAAGAGCATAATACGAATGTGATGTCCGTACCTGGGGACACTACCTCCCGTTCCAGGCCATGCTCGGAGTATTGGGTGCTTCATCCGTGTTTTTAAGGTGGTAGAACTATATTCATGCCCCAACAGGCCAGCAGGCTGTTTGTGTCCCTGAAAACTCTACAGGTTCCATTATCACTGCTGGAGCACTGAATCATTTACTGGACATTGTGCAGACCTACTTTTGCAGTGCTTCCACCTGAAAGCAAAGAAAGCCATGAAATTTTCACCTTCATTTCTAAAGCATTGTTAGGGGATGTTAAGTGGAGACCTGATTTCTGCCATGAAGGCCTAAGCTGTCCACACAGCCTTGGAGCCATCTAGCCCTGTACCACCACATTCTAGTAGGAAACTTCAAATTATCTAAAAAGGCAAAGTTAAGTGCTGGCCAGATAACTCAGTGGCCTGAAGCACCTGCTTAGGCAGAGAGCAGTACCTGGGGTTCCATCCCATGTGTGTCATGCTGGCCCCTCCACCCAAGGCGTGCTGCGATGGTGATTGAGACTGGTCATGGTGGCACACACTTGTAATCCCAGCTCTCGGGAGGCTAAGCACAGGTGAATTACAACAATTAGACACAACTTCACTTATTTTAGGATGGTATATTAGCAACCAAAGGACAGGATATGCTTCCATTAGCTATTTGGGATCTAGATGTGTAACTTTCAGAATTTTAGACATAAGACAAATGGGGCTTCATTCGTGTCCCAACCTGAATCTTACAAATGTTAGGGCCAAGCCTGTTTTAAGTGCTTCTTTCATCATTTGTGTACTTCTTGACTTCCAAAGAGTTGGAAAAAGCCCCAGATTGAATGTCAGTACACCACTCGATGTCCATCAGGGAGAAATGCTCATAGCTTTCTTTCCATTTTATGAGTAGACTCAGGGCCACTTGAAGTGGAGCTACTTTAACCCTTCTGGAAAACCTCATAATCAGGAGTGACTTCCAAGGCTGTATCTATTTATCTAATCACATTTTTGTAGGTTTCACTGCAGTTTGTACATACATGAAAAGGGGAAAGAGAATATTATTAATATTTATTAAGAAGTAACAAACTAGATACCATAGTAGGCACTTTGAATATTCACTACAAAAAACTTACAAAACTCCAGGTATTACCTGGTGGACAGGAAGGAAAATTATGCTTAGAAAAGTTAACAAAAAATGTCAGTTAAGTTAGGGAACACAAGGCTCTCTGATTCCAATACTGTGATTTTACTGACTTCATAATTGGCACAAATGAACCATCTCCACCTCAAAATCTGCCCTAATGTTTCCTCCTTGGAAGGACAGCTTTGGAAAAGCCTACTCACACTTCTGTTGTGCTGGTGTAATTTGATTCCAGTTCTATCACTTCAGTTGTGCTTCCTTCGTGGCTACTAATGTAGGAGGTGGTGATGAGAACCGCCTTGTGGATGGGTAGACACAGTGCAAGGCACAGAAAGAATTCAAGTTTTGGTATGAAAATGAGAGCAAGGTTGGTAGTCAAAATTTCAGACAGTGTCCCTGAAATGACAAGGAAAGTCACCAAAATGACACCCAGGATTTGGAGGTAGATTTGTTTAAGCTGAGGGGCACTGTTCAGGATCATTTCCAGAATATCAGGCCATGCTCTCTGGTGGTTTAGGGATTCTATGAAATAAGCAAGCAAGAAATATAGAGGCAGAATGGCTGGTCAATTGGGGACTGGTTATAGCAATGGCACATAGTGACCAGCAATTTCTATAAGACAGGAACAACTGGAACAGGAGAGCTATCACCTGGATAGCTAACAAATGGACCTTAAGCTTGGGTTTCAACAAGTGTTATTGGCTCAAATCTAGGCCACAATATATCATTTTCTCAATTTACCCAGCCATGTGACCCTGTGGAATGTTCTACAGATACAAGGGAATTTTACTGAGTGTGGGCAAATTCCTACAAGCGACCTACTCTAAAGGTAGAAAGAGACTGAGTAGAGGTAACTGTACTCACAGATACCGTCAGGCTCTGGCCAGTGGTTACAGGGAAGAGCTTCGTGAATATCATTTCTCAATCCAGGTCTGAGTGAAGGGGAGTTTTAAGCCAGCTTACCATCTGCTGAAAGGAAGGATGAACAAAATGGCAAAACTATCTTTTTCCCTACCCTATTTAATTTAAAATTTTATTGAATACCTATGACCTATAAGAAGGCACCATTTGAGTGTTATGAAGGAGAGCGTTAAATAAAACAAGATGGCTGCTGCTTTCAGACCACTTATATCTAATAAAGGAGGAAGCAAGACCCACAGGTAACTGGTAACTAACATACTGCAAAAAGTTATGACAGAAGTACAAAAAGCCATGAAAGAAAAAAGGAGTGATTAATCACAATGTAGATAGGAGGAGTTGCTACCAAAATGCTCAATCTCAAAAGTACTGTTTATTTTCTCCTGAGGGACCATTTAGTGAATTTTCTAGAAGGAAAATATTACTTATGTCTCATCCTGTTTGTGTTTTCCCTTCACTTAGAGAAGTGAATAATTATGCTTTCCATTTTTTTTTTTTTTTTGGTCTGAGAAAAATCCAGCATTTCCCTCTTCAGAACAAAAGAACCAAAGTGTAGTCTTGTTCCTCTTTATTTTTGACAGGTAATTTTATCCACAAGTTGACAGTTTTATAGCAAAGGAAAGAATCATTGCCTTAAAGTTATAAACCTAATTATGAATCCTATTAACCTTTGTAATTACATTTCTGAATGCTAGGATGAAACAGACAGACTGGCAGACAATGGCATTTTTTGATAATTGTTATATTTATATAACTGATCATTTTGACCAGAAGTAAAACTTTAAGGTAAATTGACAGAAATGCAAAGTGATGTATGGATAATCATGTACATTTTTTCCCCTAGAACATCAATTTCCTGAAGTTTCAACAGTATCCTGGTGAAGAAGCAGTTTATTAAGAAATGATATGGTGGCTGTCATTTGCATGCTCCCTACATCTATCAGGTAAAGTGATTAAAACCTGCATCCATCATTCAACATAATTAATCGGTAAGACACTATAGCCTGTGTTCGCGTGCTGATTGATCTGTAGTTCAGGTACATACATCTCAGGCATCAAGTTCATATGAGAAATACATTCATCAGTGCTTCCACAGGCACTGGCATGCCCTATTGCAATTATGAAATGGGTAGGTATTCTTTAAAGTGGGGGAGTAAATGGCTTTTTCTAAAGGACAGCAAGAAAGTACAGAGTTCTCCAATGATTGCTAAACATAAAACAATAATCCAGTAAAATAGATTTCTTTGTTATTCATTTTAGTGTTTTCCCTAGTTGATGCTAAGTAATTCTTCACTTCATGAAACAGAACTTTCAGCTTAAAATAGATATTTTCAGTTATCTGACCAATATATATTTTTTTTTTTTTGTACCTAACATAGTGGTTACATAGCAATAATTCAACAAGTTCTCTTCTCCCAAGAAGTGTACAGCCTGGGCTGTGAAGGCCAACAGTGTTAACAAGAGTTGCTAGTTGTTAATTGGACTATATCAGTTAGGAGACTTACTACTTTATAAGGTAAACAGCTATTTACAAAATTAGTGAACATATGGATTTAGTAATGCTTGAAATAACTAAGTGTTGCTGTAAAACGTTTAATTTTCTTGTATTAAGTATAAATGTGTTTGGATAACAGAATAATTTCACAAAGGAGCAAAGCTCAGAGGAGAGTCATTTGAATTCACTCTACTCATGATTAGCAATTGAAATGCGGTCCACCTATTCAGTTTTCTGCCTTTACTCCATGATGCCATCTTTAAGAGAACATAAATCCAGGTACTACAACAAATTCATATTGCTTTAGGACTACTTTAACGAATTAATATTTTATATTATTTTTAGCATTTATTTATTTATTTATTTATTTATTTATTTTGAGACAGGGTCTCACTATGCAGTTGAGGCTGGCCTTGAGCTCACTTTTGTAGCCCAGGCTGGTCTCGAACTCGCACCAATCCTCCTGCCTCAGCCTCCCAAGTGCTGGGATTACAGGCGTGAGCCACCACGCCCGGCTTATTTTTAGCATTTAATGTGTATTATTTTTCTTTTATTATAATATTTACTTTAGAAATTCAAATCATGGTCATGCAATCCTTTCATATTATTTCTGCTTACGTAGAAACATAAGTACACATATGTACACAAATATATGACTTTCTTTTTTTAGGTAAAACAGATTATATTTATTTAATGAAACTTTGAAGACCAAAATAGCTTCTGCACATCCTATAAAATGTGTATGTTTATTCCATGTTGGCTTCAAGTCTTGCATCCAAAACAACTTTCAAAATAAGTGAAATATGATGAATAAATTGTGAGAATTCTATATTGCTTTTTATAATTTTATTACCTTTGATAAGAAATAACAATGAGACAGTTTAAAAACAAACATGTTAGTAGGACAGCCACAATAATTAATA
Organism: Myocastor coypus; assembly: GCA_004027025.1. Lineage (NCBI taxonomy): Eukaryota > Metazoa > Chordata > Mammalia > Rodentia > Myocastoridae > Myocastor > Myocastor coypus. The sequence goes on from PVJA010030119.1 coordinate 21,547, forward strand.
CAATGCTTATTGTTGTCTTCATAGTAGTTGTTCAGAATACAAGATGCAGACATGGTAACTTTTCTAAACACTATTGCAGCAAATAGTTTTTCTCATGGAGCTAAGAGCAAGTAGTTATATACATAATCCAATAGACCAAAATAGTAGTGGGTTATTAGCAGAACTGGCAATGTCAGAAGCTGTTGGCTTGAGCCTTTTACAGATTAGCATACTTATCTGGCTTTACTTTTCATGCCTGTGGCTAAACTTTTCTGCTGGGTAGTTAAAGACAAATTTAAGCAAGAGCTGTACAACAAATCACGTAACTTTTGTATCTCCCAAGGTCAGTCAAATCCCCTTAGGATATACCTTGAAACCATGTACAGTGCTTTGTAGAACTGTTGTCAGTGTCAGCCATCTGGATGACTCACAGCCATTGCTTGGCCAGCTTGCTCTCTGTGAAAGCCTGAGGGAACGTTTTTCCTAGGTGATTCTCCTTAGGCACACTGTATATCACCGGTCCCTTTCCTCTTTAGCCCCATTATTTCGTTGAACAGAAAATTTGGGAAACCACTGAGTTATAGGATGTTACAGCACATGTGCTCTTAATTACTATTTTGTTTTCTTAAAAATTAATTCTTTTGACCAGCCAAATAGCTCAGTGGATTAAAGCACCTACAAGTAGATACAGGGGCTGGGGGTTCAATTCCTGGGCCTGTGTGCTGGCTCTGCCCCTGGGCATGCTGAGATGGCAATTGGTGGCCATGGTGGCATGTATTTGTAATCCCAGTTCTTGGGAGGCTGTAAACAGGCAGAACACCACAAGTCTGATCTAGTAATGAGGCCCTGAACACCCTCTAAACCCTTCCCTAAAATAATAAGAAAAAAAGATTTTCAAGGGTTCAATTACAAGTACTGTAGGCTATGCCAGCCCATTCCTGGCTGCACTGAGCTAGCCGTGGATTCTGCATGTGGTGGTATATATCTGTAATCCCAGTGCTGAGGAGGCTGAAAACAGGAAGATCACTGAGTGCAAACTACTTCGTGAGATCTTGTACCAAATATGTGGATTAAAAAAAAATTCAATTTCTCCGAACGATATAATTTAATTTTAAAGTATAAGTTCTGTACCTTTAAAAATGTGTTTAGCACAGGTTCTACAGTGTCTCACTACACAGATCGAACTTGTACTGTTCCTTCCTATTTTTTAGCTTCCCAAGCGCTGGGATTACAAGTGTGCTCCACCATGCCTCATCTCATTTGCCCCAGTTATGGGGTCTGCACAGCAGGCCTGTGATCGAATCCCCAGCTCCTGTAAAGTTCTGTACATTTTTACAATTATTTTAAAAATCTTTTTAATTATATATCAGGCATAGGGACTCACCACACAGCTCAGACTAGTAGTGATCTTATTGTTTTAAGCCTCTTCAGCAGCGGGATTACAGGCAGGGGCCACCACCACCACCCCAGACTCTGTGGGCCTGGAGTCAGGGCTCGCACAGCATGTGATACAGGGTTCTGTATATAATTTTTCTTTCAGTACCAGAGATTTAACTCTGCACCTTGCACTTGCCAGGCAGATGCTGATGCCACTGAGCTATATCCCCAGCCTGTGTGTGGTACCATGGATTGAACCATGGTCCCCGTGCTTGCCTATGATCCTGTGCATTTTTGAACACTTATTTCCAAATAGTTTATTTTAATGATACAGTAAAAGTAGCTTAACACTTGTAACATTCCAACTGTTTATTTTCAATATGTTGAAATAGACATTTGTGTACCTGTGCCAAGTTATTGAACATGTCTGTCTCTTCTCCAAGATTATTCCTCAGGCTGTGGTTTTTATATATGTGCCTGCCTAGAGCCTTGGGGATACAAAGGTGAAGCTTCTGTCAGGTGGTTGGATCACTGGGATGTGCCACTTGTCAGTGGATTAGTTCACTGAGAGGTGTATGGCTAAACCTGTTGTTGGGAGGTGAAGATTAATGAGAAGAGGCAGAACACTGGGGCATGTGTCTTGCAGGTCTATGCCTGCTTTCCTCTGACAATCTCTATTTGCATCCTAATTCTTATGTCATTGAAAGCTTCTTGTGCCAAGCCCCTCTGACATAGCACGCTGCCTTGGAGTTAACCATTTATGAACTGAAACCTCTATGAACCATGAGCCGAAATAATCTTTTCTTCCCTTTATTTGTGGATGTCAGCTATTGTGCTTGGGCCATGAGACATATCCTCCTTCTGTTTCCCATACTGATACATCCTGTATTCTTATGCTGTGGATACTTTTACTTGAGTTTGTTTAAGTGTGCATAATTATTTTGAATTCTTTCATGTTTGAGCATCTATAAATGTCTTGCTTTATTTTTTATGATGTTGTTCCATATTGTATTTATTCATTTAAAAACATTGCATGTTTGATATTACAAATTAAGCTGTTATGAACATCTATGTAAATCTCTGATATACTTTCAGCTAATATTTCTATGATAAAACATATGGATCAAAGTTCATTTTTCTACATGAGGATGTTTAGTTTCTCTAGAGCTTTTGGCAAGATTACTCTACCTCGAAAGCAAATGTTGAACTTATTTTCAAGTATGATCTAAAAATATTGGGTGTCTTTCTAGATCCCAATTATTAGTGTTAATGTTGCATTAGCTGGTTACTGATATTTTCTAATTCACTTGAAATCCTATTAGTATTAGTCTAAAACCTTGGTTTCCTTTCTCAGATGCATTAATTCTTCCTAGTCCTTTTTATTTTCTTGATACTTTAGATTACTTTGTTATTTTCTAGAAGCAAAATGAAATAAACCAATAACAACAACAACAACAACAGCAAAACTTTACTGGAACTTTGAAAACACAATTGATTTTATTTATATGGTATTCTATAATCTTGCTTCAGTGTGCATTTCTAGTTTTGTCTTTTTAGGTTTCATCTTATTTTCTACATACATAATTATCTCATAAATAAATACATTGGAGTGCCTGCCTGGCAAGCACAAGGTCCTAAGTGCAACCCCTGGTACAAACAAACAAACAAACAACAAACAAACAAACAAACTGATTTAGATTGAATTTGTTTTTTACAATCTCAAGCCTTCTCTTTATTTTTATTTTGTTATTACACTACTCATACTTACAGTACAATATTGAATAAAATAAATGCAGTCAAAGCAGACATTATTGTCTTCGTCCAGATTTTAAAGCAAAAGCATCCACATTGTGTGATATTAACTATGGGTTATTATCCAGATAGAGATTTTTCTTTGATTTCCTGGCTTGCTATGATAGTATTTGTTTTCAAATCAGAAACATATATTTTCCTTATATTTAATTTTCATCTTTACTCTTATATTATAATAATTAATTTTATGTATGTAAATTATAAATTAATGAGAAATGAATCTTACTGGGTGTGGTAGTACACACCTGTATTCCTAGCACTTGGGAGGCTGAGGCAGGAGGATCGATGTGAGTTCAAAACCCTCAAAAAGGCAATAAATAAATAAATAAATAAATAAATAAATAAAATAAAATAAAAAAGAAAAGAATCTTCTTTTTTTATATTTTTACATCAAACTATTTTGTCTATATTTGGCTTTTAATTATCCTATGTGAATTACAGGGCTAGTTCTATAATTCCAAGAAAGGAAAATCATTGAGATGCTGTGTAATGTTGTATTTAATATACAGAGGAGTATGGAAAAGTTGTAGGTTTAGTTACTTTTCTCTCATTGCTGGGACAAAATACTCAACAGCCAGCGTTAAGGAAGGAAAGACTACTTAGCTCACAGTTACGAAGGTTTCCACCCGTACTGTGCTGGCTCTACGGCAGAGTGGCACATGGCAGGGAGCAGCAGTTTTTGGCAGCAGAAAACAGTACAGAGCAAAGCGGGGAACAGCAGCTGTGGCTGCTAGCAAGCCCCTTTCTTATCCTTACAGTGTAATTCATATTAGCCACCCCAGGGCAGAGGTAGCACTCATACCCCAAATCACCACATTGGATCATGAGTTAATCATAAACTCTAGAAGCCATCCCAATGACTGCATGAGGTTTTGGGGTGGACATCTAAGCCATAACAGTTGTTATGATATTAAATATTTGAGTTTCTTCTTTGTTTTATTAATTTTTTATGTCTTTTAATAAAATTCAGCATATCATTATGATTAAAAAAAGGAAACGTATTTCATTTTGTTGGATGATTTTTCCACATCTATATTAATGCTCATTTAAAATTTAATATTTTGTACATTAGCATTAGGCTTAAGATTTTACATGAAGGTTTATGTACAATATGTGTTCAAGAGTTTCTTTTCCTGTATTTGTCTTATTTTGATTTTTGGTAATGCAAAGTAGTTGAATGAGTTGAAAAGTATATTTTTGTTTTTCGCTTTCTAAATGAGTTTGTGGAAAATTGATATTACTTTGTTTTTTGCTTCAGCAGGCAATCACTTAGATATTTTAATGGAAGTCTGTTTCTTGAGTGGTGGCTTTCTTTTCTTTTCTTTTCTTTACTTGCCTTTGCTTTGCTTCGCTTTGCTTC